>JAQQRF010001633.1:0-10079 GCA_030523145.1 Trissolcus brochymenae | reverse complement strand
CAATTAATTTTTGAGGTGTTTACTCTTTTTTGGTTAAATGACCTTTTTGTATTAATGTTCACTAACTTTGGTGGTGAATCATTTATATTTATTTATTCAGGTTTTGTATTGAGTTCTTCTAAACATGTGATTGATACAATTCTACATTTTATCTTATGATTTGATGTAATGTTAAGCATTACGTAACAACCCCGCGCAAAAGATTAAATATATCGGAGTTATATTTAATCAAAAAATTGAATAATTTTTTATATCATGAATTTTCTAAAGGAAATATAAAAATGGTTAATTGGCTTTAGAAGATTTCGCATTGGATTAATATATTGTTAATTTATATTTGTGGGCGCTTATAAGAAAGTTGGTTTTAAGAATAAGTAAGGTTTTGGAAAGTGTGTAAGATCAAGCGAGTTGTCACATCTGTTTTGTCTCAGGTAGGCGTACGGGTACTCCATTGTCTACCTGGGTTAACTCGTGGTGAAAGTTTTTCACCTATTTGTGAAACTGTTTTTCAAGATTTTCGTTTTATATGCTTTTAATTTCTAAGTTAGTTTAATTTCTATTAAGTCTAATTTTTTACTTATAATTTATACATCGCCTTTTAGAATGTTTATAAAAATATCTCTAAACGTTGTATATATTCATATATTTTTCCGGTTTATTTTAAATGTCCATTTTTAGAAATAGTTTTTCTTTCATATTTATATAAAAGTTATGGACCTTTTTAATAGTATTGTTATGTTGTTTCGTTATTGTTTATATGGGATATTTTTATATACGTGCAAAAAAAATTAAACTTAGATCTTAATAAATATATCTTAATAATACGAGTCGGTTATTATTTCTTATTCGGATGAACGCGTGCTAGGGTCAGTATTTTGGAAAGTTGTTTTGAGATTCTCGCATCAGGTATACGCGTGTTCGGGTCGGTCGAAAAATTGAGAAAGTTACAAGATGTATTTTCAGATTTAAAAATTAGAAATAATTATTTGTTGGTTTTCATTTATCTGCTATGTAACTTATCTTAACAAATTTTTCAATAGGTTGTTGTATAAAAATGTATATAACCTTTTCAAGAAACAGGAAACTATTTATTTATTATTAAACTTTTGTATCGTTGAACAATTTATTGAGTTGTTTATATTTTTTGTTATAATATTCGGTCGTTATTTCTTGCTAAGAATAATTGTTCATGTTAATTGTTCTTTTGGTTAAAGATTTCTAGATTAATTCGTTGTTCCTAACCCTATAAATTGTTCAGCTTATAGGTATTTTTATTAGTTACTAATTCTTTGTCTTAACAAATTTGTTGGTGGTCTTAACTAATAATTTAATTATAATTATATTCATACCTATTGGATAATTTAGAATTTAAACTAGTAGTTATCCTTTATGAGGATAGGTGGCGCTACATAATTTTCGACTCGCGTTCGATATATCGTATGATATATCGATGTATTGTTGTATCATTGCAGACATGCATTTTTCATATTTTCTTGTGGTTGGTTGTAGTCACTATGACTATTTTAATTACACTATTTGAATACATGTATATATATATATATAAATATATATATACATTCATGATATGCTTATATATTTATTGTTAAGGTTACATCTAACCCATTCATATATATCAAATTATGTATAGGAAAATAGTTCCAATATAATAGTTTAATATATTCATATTAATATTGAACTTAATAATCAATTTTGTTTTATATATATATATATAACTAATTTCATTTAAATTATACATATTTGTGTATGTATATTCACGTTTGAATTCGAAACTTATGGTTGTCCTATTTCACTGGTAGATGGCGGTAATGTCCACCTTAAATTGGATCCACATGTAACCGTAACTTAATATTTTTCATCTGTAGTTATAATGCTTATTATTGTTATATTATTTATAAAAAAAAAATTCATCTTATAATATAATTGGTTGAACAATTCTCTGGTTGTGTCGCTAAGTTTTCTTGGATATCATGGTATATATAATTGAATTTGACCTTAGTTAATTCTTTACGGATAGATGGCGCTTATGTACCATCGTACCATGGACCTTATATTTTACCCAAAATTTTATTCTATATGTTATTAAAAAATTATAGTTATATGGGTATATAACTTATTTATTTATTTTTATATGTTTTTGTTCTTAATTTTAGTCTTATACGATATCCAAGAAAATTATTACAAGTTTTTATACGAACGTATAACTGGGGCTGGTCGGCACGTTCGGGTACAGCTTAGATGGTTGGTTGGTTGTTTCTTCTGGGGTTGCCTGTGCTGTAGCTTCCTTGGGCTGCTCTTTGTTGAGGGGTGTTGTCATCTCTGCAGCTTCTGGATCTGCGCCTGTATCTTGGTTGTTGGCCTGAGCGCGATGATACCGGTGTAGAACGAGGTTCGTTGCTCCATTCCAGCAAGCAGCCAATAAATGAAAACCGAACCCATATGCGCTATGTAGAGCAAACATATTGCAGATAGTTCCGAGGAATATTTTTGAAACCTTATAGATTAGTAAGGTCATCAAAATTCCTGCGCTTATGTTCCCATACTTGGTGTATCCATTCCAGAATTTTTCCCAGGTGTTTGTGGCTAAACGTTCAATGGTGTTGATGTCAAGGAGGCCGTCTAATTTGACATTATCAACGTGGGCATTGAGGCCGCTCATCCTTCTGGCGAGGATGTTTAGCAGGGCTGGTCGGTCAGAAGGGAATATTACTTCGTTCCTTAGCTGGTCCAATTCTTCTTGGGAATAAATTTCACTAGTGGCCAGGTTTCCTATAGATTTGTAGTCCCAGGTTGATTGGCTGTTAGGTTGAAGCTGGCGTGGTGCTTTGGATTCCGTGGCTGCAGGTAACATCTTGTACCAGTTTTCTCCTTCTAGCTGGAACATCACGGGGATTAAAGGGTTGCACCCGATTTGCGTTCCAACCTTTTTGAGTATACGGGTGCGTGGAGTGATAAAGTAGGGTTCGACTCCTTTAAGCACCGGTAATTCTTGGTAACATTCCGAAGTTCTCCTCAACGTCAGTTTTACGGGGAGACATCTCAGGAGATATATGGCTTCTCCGCCGATTATCGCAATGGTTCCTCGTTTCCCAGTATAATCGTATCCGAATACGTCTGGTGCAATCGAAGCGATACTAAGAGAGTTGCGTAAGACTTTTTGCTCTAGTTCGCAACGATGCAACAGGACGTCTCGATAAAGGTCTTTGATTTTACCTTCTGAAGTGTTTCTCTACATATACGAACTTAGAGTTCACATATGCAAAGATGTCCATTTCCTTGGGTGACACGATCCGGGCTGAGGTGAAGAATGATCCCTTGGCTCCTTCCAAAATGAAAAGTTTAGGGTGTTCCGTTTGGACTAGTTGGTACCCACATCTGGCGTGGATCTTCTCTTGCTTGACTGCGAAGGTTGTGTCTTCTGTTTGAACAGTATACAGGGTTTCGATGATGCTGGCATTTGACGCGAAGGTGGTCAAAATGCCTTTTGTTGCTTGTCCTTCAAATAAGACGACGTAGTGGTCAAAATTGCAGGAGTCCTTAGGAACACGTTCCCAGTAGGCGAAACCTCCTTCGGCGTCGTTGCAGTTGCCTACGTTGAAGGTACAGGAATATCCTTCTCGCATGTGAATTTTGTTGTCGTCTAGGTTGACGGTGGCCATGTAGTCCTGAAGGGTGACTTTGACTGTACCCTGGACTACAGCCTTGTTTCCAAAGTGGCCAAAATGGTCAGAGTATGGGACTCCGTTGCAGTACCCGTCACTATCCGCGGATCCTGCGATTGTGAGACTCCTGGTTTCGGTATTATTTCGTCGAAGTCCATCCAGTACATTATGCCCGAATGTCAAGCGACCTGACTCGTGTAATTTTCTACACTCGTCGGTAGTTAGGTCCATCATGTATTCGGCTATGCTGTTGTGGACTGCTCCTAGGTAACCGTTCCATCCGCAATGGAAGACTTGCCGGAAGATTTCGACCTTACAGTGGTACACTTGTACGAATTTCAAGTTTGATAATTGCAAGAGTTGGAGATATACGGATAGACTTTGACTTTCTATTTCCGGTATGTCACACTTGCCAATATCATTCAAAGAAATTGTAGCAATTTGAGTGTCTCCACTTGAAGGATGTCTGGATCGTCTGTTATCCCCAGGACTATCGCGGTGAAAAGGCATAATGCCAGAATGAAGTCGTTCTGTTAGACCTTGAGGTCCATTGACTCTATCGATATAAGTATTTAAGTCTCTTATGTCGTATAACATTTCCAGTTTTTCTAATGATCTACCATTTAGCTTAATTCCTATGCCTTTACATTTGGGGCAATATTCTATCATTTCCCCGAGGAATGAGCGGTGATAACCCTTTCCTCGGCATTTTTCACATTTTTCTTTATACAGAATTGGAATCTTATGTTCTAAGGCTTCTTTTCGAAGAATCATGATCTGTCTTTTCCAGATCATTTCTTCGAATTCGATTTTGAGTTCCTCGGTTTGGGTGATTAAGGAAGCTACGTCGGCGTTATGATTGTTGGGGTTATAACGCCGGTGACGTAAATTGAGATGTGCGGGTTCCAGAAGATTTGATGAAGAACGTGACATAATGATTTCTGTAAAGAAAAAATTAGTTATAAAATTCCTCATCTTCTGCTTCTATGTGAGAATGTTTAAGTCTATCGGCTGATACTATTTTATTCTTGTTTTTTACTAGAATCGTTATTCTTTTTGGGTCTAGTACTTCTATGATTTTATGGGGACCGGTATAGTGGTCTGCAAATTTTCCATTTCTCAATCCCTTTTTCAAAAATACATAGTTTCCGGGTAAGAACTCTTGGGGGTTAGTTTTTCTATCATAATATTCCTTAGACTTTTCCTTAGCTTTAATGAGATTATTTCTAGCAACTTCTTGTAATTTATGTAATTTGATGACTAAGTTAAAGAGGTAATCGTCGTACGTTTCTAATTGTTCTTGTTTAGGTAAGTGTTGAGCTGAGGGTAAAGTAGCTATACGTCCAAAAATTAATTCAAAGGGTGTTTTTTGTGTGGCTTCATGAACCGAAGTGTTATAACTGAACATACTTAGATCTAACCATCTATCCCAATCTTTAGTGTTAGAGACGTATTGTTTCAAATATTCTATCAGTACATGATGTGAACGCTCGAGAGATCCATTACTCTGTGGATGGAAAGCAGTAGTTTTAAATTGTCGGATGCGGAAAATTTTTGCGATTTGTTTCAGTAAACTAGAAATGAAGTTTCTTCCTTGGTCAGTCAGAATAACTTTAGGGGGGCCAAAAATGCAAATTAACCGATTAACTAGTGCTTCTGCGGTAGTACTTGCAGATGCATCGGAAATTGGTACAGCTATGCAATATTTTGTAAGGAGGTCTTGAATAGTTAAGATATATTTGTTTCCTTTATCTGTAACGTTAAAAGGTCCGCACAAATCTGTAGAGCACTTCGAAAAACTTGTGCCAGGCGTGTCTGTTATCGCCATAGGCATCTTAGTTGAGATTCGAGTTAACTTTTTGAGTTTACAAGCTAAGCAGTGCTGGATAAAAAATTGTATGTCATCTTTCATATGATTCCAAAAATAATTCATACGTATTTTGTTATATGTTTTACCGACTCCTTTATGTCCACTAACAGCAGAATTGTGTAGTTCGGATATTATATCGTGCCTTTTAGAAAGTGAAGGGATAGTGACTATACCGCTGCATATCGTGATTTTGCAGTCAGATTTTGCAAAGGTCTGTCTAATTTCTGGAAATATTTTAATCCAATCAAAACCGTTTATCCTTTTTGTTTTTGCAAAACTTAAACTATGAATATCATATTTCTTAGTTAAAAAATTAAGTTTCTTTAATCCTTGAATAATATTATTCCATGAAGATTCTGTTCCTTCATTTTCGAAATCATCTATGCAAAAACCGAAATAGTATTTTTGTGATTTTTTATAGAAGTGCACGTTTCCGATTTCCATTTTACCAAATTTTTGGATCTCTTTCTTTTTCGCGCATGTTTTACCTTGTTCTTCACAGGGCTTGCCGTCTGTGTCTAAAAAGATTACGATATTATCTTTTCACAAAAATAGCGGGTCTCGCGACTCTGTTATGTGAGTCCCTGCAATGAGCGTTTCAAAATTGTCTTGTTCTGATTCTTCCTCCTCTTCTTCGCTATCGGAAGTTTCTTCGCGTGATTCTATAACTTCGCGTGATTCTATTTGTTCCTTTTCTGGTTCGAAAAAGTTTTCGTCGTTTTCAAAATATTCTTCTTCTGGTATATTTAGATTGATTGTGGGTTCGATATTTGGAGTAGGTAAAAGTTCAGGGGGGTCCTCTAATTCGTTATTTTTGATATTAGGTGGTTGTAAAGTTTCCTCTGGTCTCAAATTTATATCTTCTAGTTGCTCCTTTTTATTTTTCTTTTTCATTTCTTTCCTTTTTAATGTAGTGGTATATTGTTTACCTTTTTCGGTAGTTTTCAAATTTTGTCTTGGGCGAAGTGTAATTTTAACAGGGGTATCGTTAGTAAAATCTAATTCGTCTCTATCAACTGGATTTCTGGATAACGCGTCGGCTATGACATTTTTCTTTCCTTGCCGATATACGATGTCGAATTCATACTCTTCTAATTTTAATCTCCAACGCGTTAGTCTAGATGTCGGGTCTTTGGCAGTTCGCATCCAGACTAAGGGTTTGTGATTGGTTATAATTCTAAATCTTCTACCATATAAATAGGGTCTGAATTGATGAACGCAATAGAGCATTGCCAAGGCTTCGCGTTCATATGTTGAATAATTTCTTTCTTCCTTTTTGAGAGATCGGGATACAAAAGATATTGGTCTATCGTTACCTAATTCTCCCTGGCTTAAAACTCCTCCTATAGCTATACTTGAGGCATCAGTGGTTACTAAAAAGTCTTTAGTGAAATCTGGGAATTGAAGAATAGGGGCTTCAACTAATTTTTGTTTCAGGAAATTAAAAGCATCTTCCTGCTCTTGAGTCCAATCGAAAGGCACATCTTTTTATCAAGGGTAGTGGATAGCTATCTAAAATCGTTTTTTCATTGAGTTTGCGAAAATCTAATACTAATCGCCATTTTTTATTTCCTTCTTCATCTAGTTCCTTTTTAGGTACGACCCAGATAGGAGTGTTATAAGCTGAAGAGGATGGTTGAATAATTCCATTATCCAACATTTCTTGGACTTGTTTGTCAAGCTCCTTTTTTAGTATTGGAGGAAATCTGTATTGCCTAACGTTTAAGGGAATTTCATCCGTGGTCCAAATGTTATGCTGGATTTCAGGGGTGGACGTTAGTTTTTCGTTTGGCAATTTAAAAAAATCAATACTTTCTTTAATCAGGGATTCTACTTCCTGTTTTTCTACTCGCGTAAGATGGCTTGTGTCAATTAATTTTAGCAAGGTTGTAAATTTGTCTTCTTGCTGAATGTTATAACAAACTTTTCCTTTAATTTTTCTTTTTCGTCTAGCAGCAATTCTACGTTTTTTTATTCGTGCTTTTTCGTTTGAGGTTACATTAAGAATTTTAAAATTTTTCATCTCTGGACAATTAGGATGACTGATAGAAGGACAAATAAATTTTGAACATAATTCACTGGAAGTGACCTTGGAAATGGGTTCATGATCGAATTCTGGGTTATTTGTTATATCTTCGATTTCTTCTAATTTTAGTGTGGGTAATTCGATTGAGACTTCTTCTTCAGTAATATTTATTACTGGTAAATAAATAGAATTATTTCTGTTTGTTACTAGACACTCGCCCATAAAAACACCTTTTGTAAAATCGATTCTAGGGATATAACCTTGGTTTAAATGAGTCTCAATCAATTTTACACACACTATTTTTCTTTCTCGTGGAGGGATAACTATTTTCCGCGAGCCAAAGAAAGGAAATATTTTATCCTTTAAAACTAAACATTTATCAGCATAGTTTATTTCTGCGTTATGCTTTGTGAAAAATTCTGAACCTAATAAGCCATCTTGTTCTAAGGAAAAATTATTGGGCACGACGTGAAAATCTGTCTCTAACCCGTTGAATTTAATTACGGCTTTTCCTAGGGTATAAATAACTTGAGTGGTTATACCACTTAGTTTGAGAAGCTTGGATTTATCGATTTCAAAATTTCTGGGCATACATTTTTCTTTTATAAGATTTGGGGCTGCTCCTGTGTCTAACAACAGAACAATTGGAGTTTCAAATTCAACTTGGATCGTAGGAGCTGTGTCATCCTGACTGAATTTGATGGGTTTTTCTTCAATCTCTATTTGGTTTGCATCTCGGTTTTTACCTCCCCTGTTGTGGGGAGGGTCTTGAAGTTTCCCTGCCTCTTCGCATTATTGTAAGCTCTTAAGGTGCAGTTTTCTATTACGTGTCCAGTTTCCTTACAATATCTGCATTTGTCATCGCTAGGTTTTGACTTCTGTAAATTGCAATTTCTAGCTGTATGACCGGGCTTTTCGCAAATTTGGCAAATAATTTTCTGATGATTGGTTTGACGATAGCAATTCTGTGCGGTATGACCTGACTTATTACAAATTTGACATTGACTGATATCATTATTTCGACAAAATTGAGTAGAATGTCCGGTCTTATTACATTTTGTACATTTTTTCAATAAAAAGCAATCTTTCATTAAATGACCGATCTTGTTACAATTTTGACATTGTGGTCTTGAGTCTTGTTGGACAACATTAACCTTTCTAATCATTCTGCAAGTTTCAGCAGTATGATTAGGTTTTTTGCAAATCTGACAAACGTTAAGTTTCCGACATTCGGATGCTTCATGACCTGAGCGATGACAAATTTGACATGTTTTCTCGGAACCCTTTTGGGCACCTAGTAGGGTGCAATCCTTAGCGATATGAGAGGTATCAAGGCAAATGACACAACCGACTTCTCTCAACGTACGCTCTCTCAATTGATCTTGTATTTTCATCTGATTTTCCAATCTTACGGCTTTTAAACCGGCAGCTGCTAAATCTTCTACATCAGTCATTTGCATTGATATTTCTCTGCGTAATCCTAGTTTAAAGGCGTTCAAAATTTCCTGATTAATCTCCTTTTTTTGATTCTCATCTATTTCACCGTTGTTTTCGGCCTTTTTAGCTTCAATTATTGCATAACCGAGGATTTTGATTCTATTCAAGAATGTTGGACAATCCTCTCTTTCTCCTTGAAAAATTTGACCTAACTTTCCTCGCAGAACGTTAGTGGATTCTAAAGGGGCATACATAGATTTAAGTTGGCTAAGTAAACTTTTAATTGTTTCAAATCGTTCCCCGCGTGCAAATTCTAAGGCACCTCCCTTTAGCTTAGTACGTAGTAGCTGTACCAAGGTAACTTCTGCATCAGCGGGTATTACCTTAAGGGCATCCTCGCAACCTAATTGAAATTCGCGAAATTACGCATGTTCTGTTGTCCCGGAAAAGATTGGGATTAGTTCTAATGCGTTTCTAATTCTAACATTGTATTGGTTCTGGGGGGCGGCCATGATGACTGGATTTTGAATTTTATTAGGTTGAACTAAAGGCTCGTTTTCAGAGAACGAGTTTTCCTGGCTGTCGGAGGAAAGGTCTCCTCTCAAAGTTTCGTTAAAAGAACTACTTCCCTCTATCAGGGTTTGATTTGACTCGCTATCTGACCTATCGAAAAATGTAGTGTTAAATCCCGAATCGTTTTTAGTTTTACAGGGCGTTCTAGGGAGTTTTTCTATGCTATTGAATGGACTATCAATCCTTGAACTACTTGAAATACTAATAGGTTCTAGTGTATCGATATGCTCGTTTTTCCTTTGAGATCTTGTTTTGATTATAAATTCCCTATCTGTTTGTTTTGACATACTACTTCAAACATTTTATCGAAAGTTAAAAATTAGTCTCTTTTTAACACAACCCTTATTCCTTGCAAATATGTGTCCTACCGACTGCGCCAATTTTAAAAACCATCTGTTACGTCCTGGGACTTCACCAACGATTTTGAAAATATCAAAACTACACATATAGCAAGGAGAACAGGTTGGAATAAAAAGGAGAATACGAAATTTAT
>JAQQRF010001632.1:0-17777 GCA_030523145.1 Trissolcus brochymenae | reverse complement strand
CAATATTTGTTGCACAAATTAATTTTGATAATAAATTGTTAAACCAATTGAATTGTTCTTTGATTGCCAACCCTATACTCTGAATTACTAGTGTTAGTCAACATATCTTAAAAATTCATTTGTTACTTCTCAGGACGTAACAGCATATACAAAGTAGATAAACAGAAATTAATGCGTTGATCAAAACAAACCATGCGAAATACATAGCGAAATAGTATTGTGGATGCTTGAATATGCTACATAGCGGACAGCGATGAATAATTTGTAATATGTGAATTTGATGATTTACAGTTTTGTAGTGTGAATTGTTCGATTATTTTAATTATAAATATATTTTTTGCAATAACAAATTTGCAACCCTTGGGTTGAAAAAGAGGTTTACAATAATTTTCGTATCAAGATTGAAAATTTACAATATAAGCGGTGTTGATTTAGATACTTATTCAATATCTATTAAAAAAACAATTTAGAAAATCAAAAGCAAGAAAAAGTTTATTGCAATAGGTTCCAATGATCAATGCAAATGATCAAATACGAAATTGCACGTGGGTTGCGTGAGAGTGGAAAATTATCAACAAGATTCTTGTATGAGAATGAAAGAAGGAAAAAATAAGCCAGATCCTGGCATTATTTCATAAAGGATAGAAAAATGAGAAAGACATTTGAAGGAATACGTGCTAAATTTTTAACAAACTTTCTGCAAATATGCAGTGGGCGGGAGATAGCGAGATAGCTGAAAGCGAAAAGATAGCGAAAAAGCAAGCGTAAACAACCAAAAGCGAAAGAATATTGCGGCCCAAAATGCAAAGTGGTTTTTGCAATAGGGTGTTCCGGGAGCGGTGGAACTCCCTCTTATTGCAAGGCGGTTACAAAAGCGAATGAACTGAAAAAAATTTGGCTAAGATTCACGTAGCGGTCGACACGGAGTCGCAGCTGATTTTTTTGACTGGTGGGGCACGCTCGCCTGTCACCAGTGCGCTTATCAGTTCCTGCGGATAATTGCGTGAACTGACCTTTCTTTTCGTAGAATATTCGCGCGTGTTTTAAATCTTCAAGTGTAGGATAATGATACTAATTTTTTGCAACTATTATTAATTTTTTGATCTTTTGTATTTTATACTTTTTTTCTTTTCAGTTAAACAAAACAAAACAAATTATTTTTAAAGAAATGCATAAATTTTAAACAGTTCTAAAGAATTGAATTCTGAACAGTAAAAAAAAAGAAGGAAATCGGATGAAAATTGAGCTCCCACCAACATTTTAAAGTTGGAGAATCGATAAAAATAAGTTAATGAGAAAAAATTTTTACATTCTTAATTGACAACAAAACAACAAAAACACCGTAAAAGCATTTCATCCGCCTTTATATCGATGTGCATATTTATCAATTTCATGCATTGTTAAGGAATATTGAAAAAAAAAATAGAAGTATCACATGGACTTTTTGATGTATCCGAAAAGTTTTTCGTTTTTTCCTCAAAATTTCGTCATTTTTGACGAAATTGGTGACACACTCCTCAGGAAAGCCGCTAGACTCTTGTTTTATTTTAAGAAAAGAGTCTATTTATTGCGCAAAAAGGCCACCTTTATCTGTCGACTAAATGTAGCGAGTCTTTTTGTACTGCCAGATTTCTTGAAGGCGTGAAATTTTGTAACCACACCTTATGGCGTGGCGCAGTTCACCCGAAATGTAAGTGCCTTCAAACCATCGATTTCTTTCATCCGCATGAAACTAACTTCAATGTTTAGAGTTATATTAAATATTTCTTTGAATTTATTAATAATCTATTTTTCTAAACGACAATTCTGGGTACACTAGTTCCAGGAATTGACATCCACAGTAGCCCGAACGGTACTCAGTCTCAGTTCGGCGTCTGCTCTGCGTGTATCCCGAGTGTTCGAACATTTTTGCACCGGTATTATTGTGGTTGTTTTGCAGAATTAGTGATTGTTATTCGATTATACAATGGATGAGTTTACCAAATCTTTTTTAACGAAAAACAATCCGAAGTATATATCTCTGTTTTCAAAAGTAAGTTTTTAAACATATAACCTTGTAGTGAATTTTTTCATTTAATTATGATATTTTTTTAACTATGCTAAACTTTATTCGACATTAATTTTTAACGATAACATATTACGATTACATATGAGACAGAATTTGTTCAGATTATTATAAACAACAAATCATATTATTCGATTGTATACCATATTTCCCCTTTTGTTTCTTCCAACCATTTTTCCACCAGGTTATTATGTTTCCTGCATTTTTCCTCTGCTTCTATTTTTAAATACAAATTTCTCCTCGAAGTTGGCTGGTGTTATTTTAGTCGGTTATTTTTTGTTGACATTTGTAGTTTGACATTTAAAATTGAAAATTTTAAATGTCAATTTAAAATCAAATTAATTTGACATTTAAAATTGAAAATTTTAAATGTCAAGTAAATGTCAAGAAAAAAGTAAAACGGCAAGTACTCAAGCTTCGCAAAGTGTCTCAAGTTTCGCGGAAAGTCTCGCGGATGAATATATCATAGAAGTGATTGAACGCGGGCTGGGTGCTTACGTCTTGAGAATTGGCGTATATTTTTACTATAAAAATGAAGAGAAGAAAGGCATCAGTAAGTGGGTTTGTGTAAAAAAGAAACAATGCTATGCAATGGAAAAAAAACTGGGACAGGACGGCACATAAAGCTTCTTCATGGAGGACCTGATAAATCAGCACACAACCTAATTTGGAAGGAGTTAACGCAAAAAAATTGTAGCAAAATTAAAAAGAAGCGCAGTAGAGCACGGAGGCAGTACTCCTAGTCAAGTTTTGAGGAATACGTTGCATAAAGTCCCATCCACTGTACTGGCAGTGATTCCTGACCGATTAAACCTCCGTAGAGTTGTTGGGAGACAACGTTTGAAAGACCTACCTACAAATTCCATTAGTATTGAACAATTGGGAAAAATACCTGAGTTGTATACGAAGATCATTGCAGGTAACAATAAACTGAACTTGCTATAAATTAATGAACTAATAATGTGTAATACATTTAGGAGAATGGTTTCTCTTGCACGACTCTTTTAATATTGATCAGTCTAATGAGAGCAGAGCATTTATATGCACCACAAAGAGCTAGTAATGAGACAAAGTCACATTTTAAGTGACTTTGAATTCGCCGTTTTCAACGCCACTCGTGCGATTTTTCCTGGTACCATAATTAAAGGATGCTACTTTCATCTGAAACAATCTGTTTATCGACGTATCTAGAATTAAGGGTTGAAAAAGAAGCACAACGACGAAGAAGACAGAAGTATTAAAATTGCAAGTCAGAGGATGACAGCTGTGGCTTTTGTTTCAGAAGAAGACATGGAGGAGTGTTTCGATATCTTTGCAGAACAAGCACCAGAGGATTTTTCCGCAGTTTTAGATTATTTTGAAGTGAGGCAGTATTGTAACTAATGTATACTACTGTTACTATTGTACTATGGACATTATAAGGATAAATATATGCGTGGAAGAAAGGCGCGAGGCCTTCGAAAAGCGGTACCAACCAGATTTCCTGGGACAATCGCTAGGACCAAGAACATTTCTGAAGGGTGGCGCAACCGCTTTAGACTTGTTGTAGGAAAGAGCCACCCTAGCTTTTATACATTTATTGAAAAGTTCAAAAAAGAACAGGCCGTCACGAAAGCCATGCTAAGACAAGCATCGTTAGAGCAAATTAACAAGAAAGGAAGAACGAATGAACAGAGATGATTAGAAAAAAGACTCATCGCTCTCGTGGGCAAATTTCAAGAATATAAAGAGGCAGACGAAATGGACTATTTAAAATATGTTGGATACAATTTATGAATATGAAGACTAAATAAGAAACAGCTTTGTTATTATTTATTTATTTTAGGGAAAAATTATTACAGGGGAAATGCGGGGAAAAAATGGTTAAGGAAAAAAAAGGGGGAAAAATGGTTTCCAACCTATTATTCAGCTCAGTTTTTACGTTCTATTTACTTTTTTTATTCAATTCGAATGCCTAGTTAATTTTAATAAATTTTATTAGTTTTAAATAAATATATATTTGTTGTAAATAAAGTTTTCATTTAGAACAGAAATTTTTTCAGTAACAGTATCCCTACCCTAGTAGAAATTTAATTCGGGCCCTAAGTAAGGCTGCCTTTCAATCTTGTCCGGCTCCTATAAGGCAAGAATAACTTTAAAGTGAGGCGTGTAATGCCTCCCCTTTATTTAGCAGAAATCGGCAAACAGAAATGGGCCCTAATTAGGAAAATTAATTGGTTGTGCCCACTATTGGGCACGACCGTTGGCAAACAGACTTGGCCCAATTAAGGCAACAAAGGATTCATTGTGAACCAAACGTTCAAAAATATTAAATAATATAGAATAAATTCTATATACTGTTGGAGATATGGAGAAATAATTAAAAGAAAAAACAAGTTTGTATTTTTGTTTACAAAAGCATTTTTCTGAAAATCATAGTTAAACGTTTTAAAAAAAGTTTCTAAAGTTTCTTCACATTTGTCTTTAAAAATAAATTCGAAAAATTTAATTTCGTGGATTAAAAATTCCGATATTATTTCGCACGCTCTTATCGACGTAAACGCTACGCCCATGGAGTAGGGCTTATCGCTCACGCAACGCGCTAGCATGCGTTGCGTACGGACACGATTTGAACATTGTCTTTTCCTCTTTCGTTGACATCGCAACACCTTTTTCACCCGCTTCTTTTTTGCTTTTTTTCAACCGCTTATTTAAACATTTGATAACACAATTGGTTAAAATTAACACACAGTTTCATTTGCTTGTTATAGTAGTCTCTTTTTTTGTGTTACTTTTGCTCGTTCACGTTTTCTACGCTAGACGCGGCACTTCCGCTGAAGCACGTGCCTGCTTTTCACTTTTTCTTTTCAGCAATCCAGCATCAGGAAAAAGGTTGATACAGGTGCAGGTCCTTAAAATACATATTTAACCTGTTTCCTTTGCTCGATTGGCTCACTGGATCAGTGGTCAATCTCCATTTAAAAATTCGGCATGCCTCACTGAATCAGCGAACATGCCGAATTTTCCTTCGTCACGTGCGTCGTACAATCATCAGCTAGCACCTTTTTGATCAAAATTTATACGAAATTGCACTATTTATCCGCCCCATGTTTTGTTGAGAAACAAAATCTCGAGCTCCTCATTCCTGCAGAACATGGATAAGAAGAGGGTGAGACCCCAGAGCTCCACGGAGGAGGACGTCCGAAAACCTAGGGTGGAGGGACAACCTAGGTCCGGGGCTTTGTTCTCCTCGACTACGGCAAACCTGCTTGAAAAACCACGAGCAGAGGAGGGACAAGTGAACAAACCCTAAAATGGGGACGACAACTCATGCCGTCACCATGTTTGGTTTCACAGAGATCAATCTGCACCACTGCAAAAGTACAACGGCCGTTCTGGCGAGGAGCATGGCAAGGGAGCAGACACATATTGCACCAATACAAGAACCTTGGGTATGGAGTGGGCGCATTAGAGGGTGAAACTCTACGGGAGATTTGCACGTAGGGACGGATAAGGGTGATGCTAGGGAATGTGTCATCACCAGACGTATTAATGGTTTTATTTTACAGGAACTGAGCACGAGAGATTGTGTTACAATCAGGTTAGACATCAAGGATAAGGAAGAAAGGAGAAAGACCGTTTTGGTATGCTCCACATACTTCCCACATTATAAGCCAGCTCCTACTGACATAATGTCGAGAATGGTGGAATATAGCTGGAGGGAGAACCTTGGGCTTGTTGTCAGGTGTGACTCTAACTCGCACCATGAGGTGTGGGGTTCGATTGACAGTAATGTCAGGGTCGAACAACTGGTAGAATTCATATCAGGCTCATGTGTGTCAGTGCTGGATCAGGGATGCGTACCAACGTTCGTGACTAGAAGCAGGGCGGAGGTTTTGGATCTTACCATGTGTAGTCTCAACCTGGAGGAAAGCATTCATGAGTGGAAAGTCAGTGATGAACCATCTTATCACAGGACCATCCTGTTTAGGCTGGAAATGTCCCGAATGGAGACAACATGGAGGAGAAATCCCAAGAACACTGACTGGGACGAATACAAGGAGAAACTTCAACAGAGATGTAAATTCTTCAAAAGTAGATATGGTTCTAAAGAAGGCATAGACTGGACGGCGCAACAGATGGACATGAGCATGACCAGAGCTTACGAAAACAACTAAAGGCAGTTAGTGCCACCAAATTGGCCTCCTGGTGGAATGAGTCACTAGAAAGACTAAGGAAGATGGTGAGGAGAGCCTTTAATAAGGCGAGTATATAATCTTAATAATAAGATTACCCAGATGAAATGGGATGAATATAAAGAATCCCACAGAAATTTTAAGAGGGAGGTCAGAGCATCCAGAAAGAATGCGTGGGAAAACTTTTGTTCAGATACGGACAGTCTAGGACAAACTGCAAGACTGGCCCGACTGTTAACAAAAGACAACAGTGCTAAGTTGAAACTGTTGAAAAACAATGCAAGGGCATATGTTAACTGCGAGAAAGAAACACTACGAATGCTGCTCAGAGCCAACTTCCCAGATATCTTGCTGGAGAGGGAGTTGACAGAAGGCAGAGGTAGGCAAGATATGGAACGGAGAATCGACTAGAGCCTGGCAACAAAGGTGGTGACCCCGGAGAAAGTAAGATGGGCCATAGAGAGCTTTCAACCCTACGAATCCCCGGGACCGGATGGAATCTTTCCCAAGCCGTTGCGAGAAGAGATCAACTCATGTTTGAGCATGTTTACTGGGATTTTGAGGGGGGGCCTGGCCATAGGATATGTACCTCTGGGCTGGAAGGACAACAGAGTAATATGCATACCAAAACCAGGCAAGATCAACTACACTACGGTAAAGGACTTACCGATCAGCTACAGACCTATCAGCTTGACAACCTTCATGTTAAAGACGCTGGAAAAGTTGGTAGACTTGCTCATCAGACGTGTGGAGTTGGTGGACCATCCTCTGTGTGCGCACCAGCATGCATACAAGAGGAGCCGATAAACATGCTATGCCGTGAGAGGTTTTTCACGGTTGGCTATGCGGTCGACATTGCTATACTAGTGAAGGGCAAATATGAGAAAGTACTACCTGATCGACTGAAGGCTACCCTGAGAATGATCAAGGAGTGGTGTGAGACACGCTCTCTGGCGATAAAATCAAGTAAGACAGAGATCGTGATTTTCACAAGAAGATAAAAATTAAAGAGATTAACTTCTACGATCGATCACTACCGTATTCAGAAGGAGCTAAATATCTAGAAGTATATCTAGATAGAAAACGGAAATGGAACACGCACGTCCGGAAACAGTGCAATAAGGCACTAAACATATACATGAGGTGTAGGGGAGCTATTGGGACAGACTGGAGTTTGAGACCCAGGAATGTGATCTGGCTATACCAGACACTTCTGATTCCGGTAGTCACCTATGCTTCGCTTGTATGTTGGAAAGTAACCGAAAGTGAAACTCTGAACAAATGTCTGGAACATGTTCAGGCGGTTTCTATCAGAGGAGCACTGCGTGTGAGGAGAAGTACACCCACTGTGGCCATGTGCGGGCTATTAGACCTCACCAACCTAGGCCAGGAGGTCAAGAAGCTGGCAGCTGTCAAAATTTTAAGTCATTCGGTCTGTTGCAACGATCAAAAATAAATGGCAATACGCAGTTAATTACAGCTAGAAAAGAAGTCGATTTTAAAGATTTAATTATCACTTTGAAGCAACATCATATGCGATTACAGCGCCATCTATCTATCATTTAAAAAAATTTTTCAAACAAAACTTTCTTATTTTTTTTTGTAGGACCGGAATGTGCAATAAAAATTGGGGGTTTTTATTTAAGTTTTCAAAGCTGCCCCCTCCCCCCCTAAAGTGAGGGGGTTAAACAGTCGTTGCTATAATTTGGTGGTACGGGTGGTTTGGAACACCCTGTATATTGTACTTGATTTAATTTAGAATCAAGAAGTATACGTACTTTCACTTACATTTATACATGATTTCACATCAATTTAACTATATTAGTAAATATGTAGGAATAACTTTGCAATGAAACTGTGATGCTATAATAAGTTAAAATTCTAAGAGTATGAATAATTTTATATCAAAAAACATATTTTGACATTCATTACATTAGTTAATGATAAGCTTAATGTTAAAATTAATTACTTTTTTTATATCTGTATAGTTTTAAGGTCGTGATTTGCATTCTCCTGTATTAGTTTAACAATACTTTGGGTTGGTTTTTTTCATTTTTGAACTTGCATTAAAAAAGACTCAATAATGGCACGTAAATGTTATGAGTATGAAATGAAACATTACAACTTTTCACACATATAAGATTACGTCATTTTCACTTGCCAGTGTCGAGTGCTATACTGACAATTGTAATAGAGGATTCAAAAATTTTTCTTTATTCAAGCGGCATTACATAAAAGAGCATTTTTTTGAAAATAAGAACGTCCGTTCGAATAATTTAGATTCAAATGTTATTGATATCGTAACTTGAGAAAACTTAGTTAACAGTTTCAGTTCAATCTGATACAAGCAAACAAAACGAGACTTTTCCAGATTTACCAGAATTTCGATCTTGAAACTTTCAACCAAATGATTGTTTCCACGCATTTTCAAAAGTTGTATATTAATAGGGCTTCGAATCGTTCTTTAATCCAATCATTCACTGATGATACTACCAACATGTTAGCAAACATTCAAAAAATATTACATATATTTTTTTTTGTTTTCTCCGTTTGTCGTGAGCTTTGCAAAATATTTTATTGTCCCGGAACTTTTTGACACCCTGTATATACAGGGTGAGTCATAAGTACCGTAACGGCTAAATATCTTGGTAAACACATGGCAGAGGGAGGAAAAAAAAGACAGGTATGAAAGATTTTTTTAAAAGCTATCCATTGACATCATTTTCACCATTCCACTCCCACCCCCTGGAGGTAAGACGGGGGTAGAATCGAAAATTTAATGGCAAAAAACACGTGTCATATATTTTTGCGAAAGCTGTCGATTGACACCACGTTTGACTCGCTACCCTTACCCTCTACCCCCAACAGCCACCCCCGAGGGTGGAGGTGGCCGTATCGATTTTCAACCGAGCCGGTCTCTTCAAATCGAGCTCTATCAATCGGTCTATCTCCTGATCCACGCATCATTAGTAGAGTAATTCTTTCTTTTTCCAAAAGTGACATAGCTGTAACTAAAATAAAAGTATTCGATAAATTTGAAATAACAAATTTACGTTGATAAAAAGAAATAATAAAATTATAAAATGGAAATGAGATTAGATGAGTTTTTTGGCACCTTTTTTGATGAAAAGATAACAGTTAAACGTTAATGAACAGTTTTTTGCTATAACAATATGATAACGTTATCTTACTTTAAAAACTATTAATGTTAAACCTCAGATATCACTGATGGAGGGTTGAAACGGCCACCTCCACACCCGAGGGTGGCTGTTGGGGGTAGAGGGTGAGGGTAGCGAGTTAAAAGTGGTGTCAATCGACAGCTTTTGCAAAAATATTTGACATGTGTTTTTTGCCATTGAATTTTCAATTCTGCCCCTGCCCCACCTTCGGGGGTTGGGGTGGGGTGGTTAAGTTCAGAGTTTCTGAACGTTGTTTTGTCTGAGAAATCCATTTCCGTAATAAAAAGTAGGGGTTCTCATTTAACTTTTCAAAGTTGCCCCTCGCCCCACCCCCAGGGCATGGGGTTGGATGGGCGAAAATGATGTCAATGGATAGCTTTTAAAAAAATATTTTATATCTGTCGTTTTGTTTTCTCAATAATTATTTTAATTATTTTTTAGTTAACTATATTCAACTAAAATAATCAAAGATATCCAATTAGTCAGTCTTTTGTATCCTATTGAACATTTAGAGATACGTTGTCATTATGTCAAAATTGTTCAGTTCTACTAAATTTGGTCTTTCAAACATTGTTTTTATTTGTTTTTTGTTTATCTCAATCGCCTTTGCATTAAAAAATTGAAAAAAATATGATAAATAAAAATCATAACTTATCATCGTTTTAATTAAATTGGTTAGGTTAGTATTAAAAACATTTTTAAAACAAAGTTTTGATCGATTTTGCATGTTTATTCGATAAATATAATTTTTGATACATGACTATTACTACTCTCTGGACGATAAGGATTGAGCATATAATTTGTATGACATTGATATAATTATCTAATACAATTGACTTTATTATCTGATTTTCTGGATGTTTTTGATAAAATTGGTTTTCTATAACAATTAGTAATTACTAATTATCTGATATATTTTGTATGTTTTACATTTTGATGGAAAATAAAATTTTATTTTAATTATAAAATTACAGATTTTCGAATGCAGCAATTGAAATGCCTTTTCATCGGAAGAAACGTACGTTGAGTCGTTGGAAAAGTGAAGGAAGAAAAAAAATCTAGCTAAAACTCAAAAAAAATTAACTGAAATATAACTCAATCGTAAAAACAGATGAATGGCAAAATTTACTTTAACACACTTTTGAAAATTCAACGATGAAATTGTTGGAAGATTTTCATTCGGCTGCATTTATGTTTTATGATAAAGGTTTAATCGACGAAATCAGTAGTCAATCCGAAGATTTGTTTGCTGATGCAACATTTGCCATCTTGTCAAAAAAGTATAGAAAATATCAATTTCTTACGATCATGACATTTTTCACGAGCAAGGTGAAAAATATTGAATTATTTCAATCAGACCATCAATAATGTTTATTATTTATTCATACTCCCTAAACGATAATTTCTTTAACGAGGGAAATACGTCCAAAGTTTTATTAACTTCTTTATTTTTTCTAAGAACTTTATTTTATCACGAATTTTTATTATTGCCTCACATTGAAAAACAAAGAACTTTTTAAATCAATATAATATATTATTAAATTACTCAGTTATATTTTTAAAAGCATAAAATTATTATAAATCGATTTTAAAACACAGGCATATCCTATAGTATATGCAAAAATGAGACGGAAACTGTAGACAAAACATGCATTTGTACGTCCAGCGAGAGGACGCTAACGAGCTGCCATCTCTGATCAGCGGATCATCATAATACCTAATAAGCACGGACGATCAAAAAGCAACAAAAACTTGAACTTTTGAAAGCAGCTATTAAATGTAAAGGAATCCAATATAGTCCAGGATTTGATAATTCGGTGTACGATATTTATCAACTTATTTCTGTGTAATCATGAATTAAAACAACGATTATCTCGAGAAACAATTTTTAAAATCGGTGACACATTTTTCTCGAAGCACTCGATCTTTTTGATTCTCGTTTCATTTCATTCACAACTATCTTCTGCAGTCCGCGATCGTTCAGTGTTTTTAATTTTTTACGGTGGTTTAAAAACCAATTTTTATGGTGAAAAATGTATCTTCAAAATTTGCAAACCCACCATTTTGTTGAGAATTAATATTTTTTTAAATCCTCTGATCAAGGACTAGTTTCTATTATTACCAATGAAATGCATTTTTAATTTTTGATTTCAGATGATTTTTCGAAGAGATATCGCTTGTAACGTGTGCTCGTTCCCGAGGCACGATACTTCGTCTGCGTTCGGTAAAACGCGAACCAAGCCTCGCGTTTGTCCGCCGATGCAAGGCTGCGCGCGCAACCTTGCATCCATGCGACTGGATGGCGCAACCGTGCGCCACTATTGTTTGTTTTGATTTGGTGACGACAACTTGTCATTATGTTTTCGAGCCGAATAAAAAGTAAGTACGCGTTTTCCGTGCTAGAAACTGGTCCAGGTTGGTCACAACGGCGTGACCAACTGGCCCAGAAGTGAACTAAGTGTCGCGAGAGGAGTTAGCCGAGCGGCTAACCTCGACGCATCACCTGACCATCAGACGGATGGCGGTGGCCGACTAGCGGGCTCTGGAGTCCACCAGCTTGGAGCTGGTGGAGATCAACGTACCGGTGAGTCCGTTCTTTACTGCGCTAAATAAGTCCACCATGACATCCGGAGGCACATCTCACGTCCCTTCAGGGCGTGAGATGTCATAATTCGCACTCTCTCTCTCGCACGCACGCTTTTCATTCATTTTCCTTGCCCGTTTCATTGCTCATCCACCTTGTTTGAGTTGCTTTGGTTGCTGCCATGTGTTTTCCTCGCCAACTCCGTCTCACTCTTGCTTGCCTGACTGCTCCCTTGTGCAAAGCTGGTTCGAGCCCAGTTTTCATCTTTTCATGGCAGAGATGATAGGCTAAGCAATCATGTATCGTTTGTTTTCAGGAGCCGTGCAGCGCCAGGACCATGAATGCCAGGCAAAATTTCTATTTGTATTTTCAGGTCGTCGGAGGCAGGCACTAAACGCGATTATTCATATTATAATTCCGTGTAATTTTTTTATTTCTTAGGATTAGAACCTTGCCAACCGGACAGGCTACGCGCTCCTTTCCCCGGCTAGCTAGCTGACCTGATCCGATCCTGAGCTGTTTCCGTCCCAGATCCCTGTGAGGAAACCCTCAGTCACTGGCGGTTAAGTGACCTGGCGCCCAGATCCCGTCCCGGTTTAGCAGTATGCGCGCGTGACGTGGCTGCCGCTGGCCAGATACCGCCCTGGCAGCGAGCACCATGTTATGAGCTGTCACCGCAAAACAAGTTTTTAGATTAGTGCGTTTCAGAACCAGCTGCTATGGGCATCATAACAAAACTTTTTATATAAAAAATTGTTTTTTATACTTCAATGTTCAATAAATACTTATATCAAACGGAATAGAAAATTGTCGATTCATTGTTACGACGAAAAATTTCTAAAAATTCGTTTTTTTCACACTGCAAGTAGATATAACCCTTTAATTAATTTTGCACGCGCATTTTACTTGCATTATTACCGGCTCATTCAATAATGCCAGGATTCGAATATATAATAAGTAAAATTAAACATTCTGCCGAAATGACAAAATTCATATCATATTATCGACGACAGAGGACACGCCTGGTAGAAGTGGTCTCTTCTTACAGACTGGCGTGGAAGACGAATAACGTCCTTGAATGTTACCACATGAGTCTACTTTCGTATTTTAAAAATATAAATAATTTTTTTTTGTATGGAAAATATATTTTGGCAATAGGTATAATATTAGGTTGTATTTATTTTTACAGTAGGTTTATTGGAAATTCACAAATTAAACTATTTAAATTTTTTCTTATCAAAGAAATTGAATCGGTCATCAAGACAAAAACTGAAGACTTTATTTAATGTCGATGACTTGAATAACAAGTGGGAAAAATTACATTTGTCTTTAATGTCTGCCGAAAAATTTTTAGATCTCTAGTATGAGTTAATGAAACCTCTTTTCAATTTAGCGAAAGAAGCAGTCCAGTTGGATGACAAATATTAAAAAAAAGTTTTTCATAACATCGATATCAGTGCAGAAAATGCCCATTTTCCGCACTGATCTCAATAAGTTCTCTCGGCACTTACTCATCACTTGTTATAAAAAATATCATGTTGCATTTGTATACGGAAAACGCCAACTTTCCACACTTAAACGACAATATACTATTTCAAGTAAAAAAAATGTTTTCAACATCTGTCTACTAAAACGTTTTTTTCCCACATTGAGTGGGAAGTGTTTCAGCCGAAGAAGTACGTCCAGTATTAGTTACTAGTACTAGTTACGTCCAGTACTACGTCTGCAAATGGAGTTTATCTTCAAACTTCACCTACAACGAGTACCGAATTGAGTTCTACTGTCACGTCTGAGTCTCGAGTTCGTTAAACCAACCCCGGTGCAACTCAAGTGCTTCAATGAGCGTCGAGTGATGAACAAAGTTCTAACAATGTTTCTCCAATTACTCCTAAACCAATCAGTAATAAGCCACCAGTCAAACGTATTAAATATGCTCTGAATATTATAAAACAACCTCTTTTCATACAAACTCGTAATCTTCTTAAAGTACATAATGTTTGTGTTAATAAAAAAAAGCACAAATGTTGATTCGTTAGTGCAACAAGAATTGCCGGAAAACGATCATGCTAAAAATTAGTGAGTAAAGTTTAATAAATCACAATCAAATTTTTTGAAATTATGAAATAATTTTCGAAATTGTGATTTTGTTTGCAGTCTTTGATTGTAATGTGGCGATGGGACTGGAATTTTCTTGGAAGTAACATCGTCATAAATAATAATAGATAAATAATAATCATATCTTAAATAAATGCCAAAAGCGAGCATGTTTATGAGCACCGTTGTTCCTTGATCACACAACATTTTCATTTTCATTCATCTGTTTTACTCAAGCACGTCATTCTATTATGTATAACTTGTATATAATCTTGTTTGTGCTTAGTTTAAAAATAAAAAAATTACTACTGATTTGTACCAAAAACTTTAATTATTATCTTATCAATTTTGTTTAGCAGAATAAATATCATTTATATAAATGATTAAATTAATATTTAATTTTTTAATCTAAGAGAAATACTATTATTATCTTAAAATCAGCATTATCGAGCACATTGTGGAAAATATCATTGAAAACAATTAGTCACAAAAAAAAATTGCATACAAAATAATATAAGAAAAATGTTTTTATAAGTACTTTGAAAATTAATACAATTTTGTAAATATTTATATAACTTTCATTATATATATTATAACTGTGTTATTCATAACACATTTAAATTTTAAATTTTTGGTTCCGCAATGCTGCGAATTCCTTAAAAATTAAATTTTCATCAAACACCAACTTGAAGTTTGCTGGGGGAAAACTGGCTTGACGGAAAAAGGCTATGACTCATTAAAGCTACTAAACGAAAAAAGCATTCTTCTCAAATGAAATGAAGTTTGTTCGCTGTGTCGTTACCCGTTGTCGATCTCGTCCAGGTCTCCGACGATAACCAACGGTTTCTTGGTAACGCGTCCATACTCTTCGCACAACAGTTCGGCTAACATTGAATCAGCGCGAACAGTGGTGTAAAGAAAAACCTTTACGAAGAAGCGCAATGATATGAGCTGCAAGAATTTGCGAACCATTTCAGAAATGAACATTTCGCTCAATTTTTTAGAAAATCACAGCTATGAATAATCAAATCTTAAAATCTTAGAA
This sequence comes from Trissolcus brochymenae, assembly GCA_030523145.1. Lineage (NCBI taxonomy): Eukaryota > Metazoa > Arthropoda > Insecta > Hymenoptera > Scelionidae > Trissolcus > Trissolcus brochymenae. The sequence continues at coordinate 2,635 of JAQQRF010001632.1, read as the reverse complement.
TGACAAAAAATTACTAAAAGAATAACCGCGTCTTGATAAGAAATTACTAATATCAACAAAAAATTCGACTGTAACGATAAAATGAATACAAGGATGATTGCTTGACCTACTAAACATTAAAACATACATGCGTCTTCGTATATATTATATACGATATGTATACTAAACATTAAAACGTATATGTGAAAGGCTGGGATTGCCCAGAACAGCTTGGGCCCCAACAAACGCGAACGAGACGCAGACTTCACCACGTCTGGCAGCATGCTAGATACAACAGAAGTCCTCGTCGAAAAGGAAGCCTGTGGATTCGCCACCTAAATACCTTTGCGCGGGTCGGAGTAAAAAAGCAGCCATAGAGAAAAACGTACTGGAAAAGTACGTGACCCCGTGTGGAACACCGGTGACACGGGATGCACCATCTGATACTTGGGTGAAAGTCATCAAGACAAAATGGAGAAAAAAGTCGGCGAAGGAGGAATCTGGAGAAAATGAGATCCTGAAACCAGTGGAACAGAGTCATCATCGACAAAGATCTGTCCGCCTAGACGCCCTTCTGGTAGAGGCAAAAGACTATGATTTTTATGCGGCCATTTTGAAGAGGATGAAAAGTGACCCGACTCTGAAGAATGTCGGTTCTTGCGTTAAACGAGTCGGGAGAACCGGTGCCGGAGATCTCCTGCTCGAGTTGGAGAGGACAGCCACCGAAAGAGTCGACGATTTGCAGAAATTGATCTCCAGCCACTTAAAAGAGTCTGCGACTGTACGAGCGCTCAGAGAAAAGGCAACAGTTGAACTGCGAGATCTCAATGATCTAACCACTGCAGGCGACATCTGCACAGCTCTGAGAAACCAAATCAAAAACTTGGAAGTCGGAGAAACAGCAGTGAAGTAATCACTGTGAAGTGATTACGACTATTTAGGAATAATTTTATTTATTATTTCTAAAGTTTTTTTTTTTGTCTTTTTTTTTTTACTTTACACGAGTGAAGTAAAAAATCATGATGATTAATTTTATTCATTTTTATTATCAAATCATTTTTTATATTAATATCAGCAATTTATTTTCAATGAATACCATTTTTAACTAATAAAATACTAACAATAAAAATAAATAAAAAATTCAATTATAATGACAAGAATTTTTAATATTTTTGACCCCTGTACAAGAATATCTATCTCAAGAAATTGAATATCAATTTATTTTCCAATTCTTTTTATTTCCCTAAACTTCTGAATTATCCCATCTCGATGAAGAAACTTGTGAATTTTTTTATTTAATTTTATAAATAACGAATTAAATGTAATTTGAAAAAAAATTTTTTAATTAATTTTATTACAATATTCTCAATAATTATACTAATTAATTTAATAGGACTATTTTCATTTATTTTTACCCCAAGAAGACATATATCAATTAATTTATCTTTATCTCTCTCAATATGATTAAGGTTTATAATTATTGGATGAATATTTAATACTAAACATATACTAACCCATCAAGTTCCACAAGGAACTCCAAATATTTTAATACCTTTTATAGTATTAATTGAATTTATTAGTAATATTATTCGCCCTGGAACCTTAAGAATTCGACTAACAGCTAATATAATTGCTGGACATCTATTATTAACCTTAATTAGAAATAATAGAAATAAATTAATGTTTTTTATAGCATTAATATTAGTTTCAATTCAAACCTTATTAATAATATTAGAATTAGCAGTAGCTATAATTCAATCTTATGTATTTACTATTTTATTAAGATTATATTCTCAAGAAATTTAATGAAAAATTTTTTACAACATTTCATCTTGCTACTACAAGACCAATCATTACGTCAATTAATATATTTTTTTTAATAATTGGAATAACAAAAATATTTAATTTAACAACTAAATTAACTCTAATTTTAAGATTTATTTCAGTTGCGTTACGTGCCTATCAATGATGACGAGATACCTCTCGAGAGAGAACTTTACAAGGATACCATACTAATTTTGTTATTGAAGGAATAAAATTAGGAATAATTTTATTTATTATTTCTGAAGTATTTTTTTTTGTGTCTTTTTTTTGATCATATTTTCATATATTTTTAGCTCCTAGAGTAGAAATTGGTCAATCATGACCCCCATCAGGAATAAAATTTCATTTAATAAACCCCTATAATCTTCCTCTTTTAAATACAATTATTTTAATTAGATCAGGAATATTCCTTTCAATAGCACATTATTAAATTATTCTAAAAAAATATAATAATGCTAATATCCTAATATTTATAACAATTTTATTTGGATTAATTTTTACTTATATTCAAAACTTTGAATATTCAAATGCCATGTTTTCAATTTTTAGTAGAAGATATGGAACTACATTTTTTATAATAACTGGATTTCATGGAATTCATGTATTAGTAGGAACAATTTTCATTATTGTCTCATATATGCGGCTTATATCAAATCATTTTTCTAATACCCATCATATTGGATTTGAAGCTAGAGCATGATACTGACATTTTGTAGATGTAGTGTTATATCGAGCCTAGGATCTTTTATTTATGTTATCTTAATTTTTCGGAAAGGAGATACTGAATAATTATCAATAGCAAGTAATGTTTCATACAATTTTTATTTATTTA
>JAQQRF010001631.1:0-10103 GCA_030523145.1 Trissolcus brochymenae | reverse complement strand
CATGTTTTCACTTTTCACAGTGTCCGGCGTTTCCTCGGGTCGGCGTTTATAACAAACTTTCCCCACCACCGAGAGCGTCAATCATTTTTTGTTCCCCCTCCAGAAGCCACTGATGTATTTTTTTAATTCAAGGCGCAGCGGAAATTTTGATTCCTGGCATGGTACGAACACTTTTTGTCCACCGGTGGCAACTTTTCAAAGGACAGGTTCCGCAGATCCGTAGTTGAGTTAACCACAGTAACCTCCAGAATAGAGGTTAGATTCCACTTCTGTTCGCCACGGGTGTACACCACGACAGCGCTCCTCGTTATTTTTTGGAGCTCGCTGACGACGAGTTTCAGGTCTGATGTTCCTCGGAACCAGCAGAGTCCGTGGTGCTTGTGCGTCAGCCAGTCGTTCTTTACCCTGGTCGCATGCGACAGCCCGTGCTGGGAAACAGGTGGTCTCACGATCCAGTGGGAGGTTGCACGGTACTCGTCCAAACAGACCAGGGCTATCTCTTTGGGAATGAACAAATTTTGGTTATTCGTAAAACCCTGCATCTCGATTATGAACTTCATGGTTCATGGTTTTTCTGCACGACTGACGCGTGCAGAAAAATTTCAGTCGGCAGCGGTGACTTTGTAGTTACAACAGTATCATTTATCACGTATCATCTGCTACGTTTGCAAATTCCAACGCGTCGGCTTAGCTTTACGTAGCATCGATTACGTCGATGTCATCAACATGTCATCATCATGACAAATCTTATTCTTTCTGCTGTATCAATTACACATTTTCCGTCGAGAGTGTCAGATTTCACACAGTTTTCTACGCGCGTAGACAAAATATTAAACGCTTATGACGCCATCAATAGTTGCACACGGTTGTGTTATTCATTTGCACCAATTCAATATGTACTAGTATCCAAAATGGAGCGATCGAGTGTAGTCGACTGTTTCGCGAAGATTCTGCGGTACATTTTACCCAGGAACTCTCATTTGCGACGGGTGTGCGGCACTCGTTTTCGTCAAGATACGCGCGTACACAGTGTCGAAGAAGTTGTGCGTAAAATCAAGTACATGGTACGCAATATATCGCTTCGTAAAATTGCGTACGCGTTCAAAAAGTCGTGTTTCGCCAGTCTCCGTCTGATGGTGATCGTTGGTGACGAACTGTGTCGCAGATTAGTCAGTTCGGAAGGTGTGATGTGTGACATTTTCAAGAATTGCGCACACGCGCGTGGTAAGTCAGATTCATCGTTCAAATGTGAAACTTTCTTCAACTTTCCTGTTTTACCGACTTTATACCGTTTTTAGCACTTTTGCAAAAACTCGAGGACGGTCTCGACATTGAGCTTGAAAACATCGACATCGGGGCCCTGAATCAGCAAGGTAAATTTTGTTTAAAGCACTGTGTAGATTTTTTTGGTTATAAGGTATTACATATTAGATTTTTTTTATATCAGGCTGATTTAGCGACAGGGTCAGCCGTCTGCGACAGTGCGTCTCTGCAGCAGGGCGATGGTCGTCCGCGTGCCACTTCTGCCGCGGCTCGGGCTCAGAGTTTTGTCGTAGTCAGGGACACCCGGCGCTACTTTTCGCGTTTCAATACGCAAGGTCGTGAGCTGGTTGTCAGGTTCCGAAAACCACCACGTACGGATGCCCTGAAAGACGCCCTGAAAAAATCGTTGACGATCTTCACGCGACTCTGACAGAGAGTCGCGACTCTGACAGAGAGATTTGAACAAGGAGATGGGTGGCTGTCGTTCCGACCCGTTCGTGATTTCAGCAGCGAGCAATGGTCGGACTTGATCTTCAGTATCGCCCAGAGCAACGCCGTGTTCGATATTGGTGAAGAACTGCGAAGCAACTGCTCAATTGTGAAAGGTATGCGCTGTTCGGGTAATAAGGGACTGAAGCTGACTTTCGACAATGTTAAGAAAAGGTGTGTACTCACAATTGTCAACAGCGATAATTTGAGTTTTCCTCGCTTGATCGTAACCGCTCGCGCTTACGTCGTAAGGAGATCTTTTCGGTCTGGCAAGGCGCACGAATTTTAGGTAAAAATAAGAGCCCCTCGTACTTTCCAGAGAGAAAAAGCGATCAAGTTAACCAAGGCGGCTGGCGTAACAATTCCCGAGATCGGGTGCGGAATTGACGAGATAAGGGCTTTTCAACGATTACTCGCCAAGACCGGGTTTGCAATAGTCGTGTACGCGTGCAGATTCTTCAGTAGAAAAGGTGTATTGCCATTTTTCGACGGTCGTGATGAAACGCGCCTTGTTTTCGGTTCAGTGCCACACACGTTGTTTATCTTGTATTATGAAAACAGACACCATTTCGAGCCTGTTTTGAACATTACAGGAGCACTCGGTGTTCGCAATTATTGCGGGCTTTGCAATGCAGGGTACTTTGTTTGTCATCGCCGCGTTGCGAAGCCACCCAACAAATCCGGTGTGGTGACTTTCGCAGGTATTTCTTCGGTGAACGCTGCTTCGACCGGCACAAACACGCTGACTCGTACGTGCCGTCGAAAAGCGTGTGTGATTCTGTCAAGTTGTGCTCGCGTTGTATAAAGAGGCTTCACGGTAATATTCCGCATGAATGCGGCAAAACCCGGTGTCTTGTCTGCAAACGAATAGTCAACCGCGAGAACCATCTTTGCTACATGCAACCGGTTAAACCAAAACGTTATCCGTCCAACAAGTTCCTCTTTGTCTTCTACGATTTTAAGGCTAGGCAGGACACCCTCATTGAGGGTTCAGACTCTGATTACGAGCACATGCCGACCTTGTGTGTCGTGCAACAAGCCTGCACTGTATGTATTAGTGATACTGATATGAGAAACTGGTGTCGCTTGTGTGACTTTCGCGAGCATGTTTTCACCATGGACCCCGTTGCGATTACGTTCTCCGCGAAAATACCCCTTTCAAAAAGATAGTGTGCATAGCCTACAACTCTCAAGGGTAATCAAGTCTTCCTTTTACGGCACGAAAATTATCTAGATGATTTACACCGAGAAGGTGGTTTTCATCGACAGTCTCAACTATTTCCACATGGCGTTGACCAAGCTCCCTAAAGCTTCCGGTTTTCCCGAAGAAAAGGGTTACTTTCCACACCTTTTCAATACAATCTCAAACCAAAATTACGTTGGGCCTCTACCCGACAAGAAATTTTATTCACAAGATGGACAAGGACGCGCGAAACAGATTCTTGGACTGGTACGACGATCTCTTTTTAGAAAACTGCGTTTTTGATTTTCAAAAAGAAATCGTTCGCTATTGCGAAATGGACGTGGCGATTTTACGGCTGGCTTGCCTCGCGTTTTGAAAAATTCTATTCGACATAGGTGACGTTTGCCCCTTCACGGAAGCGTGTACAATCGCGTCGGCATGCAATAGAGTTCTACAAACAAACTTCCTACCTGCGAACAAGATCGGGCTGGTTCCACGAGGCAGTTACAGAATCGCGGATCTCCAGTCACCTCTGGCTCTAAAATGGCTGGCTCTGCGCGAAAGAGTTGACGGCGTCGCTATTCAACACGCTACGCGAGGTCGCAAAATTCGTTTGTACGTCGGCGTTCTTGTTGACGGTTATGAACCGTCCACAAACACCATTTATCAATTTCACGGATGTTATTGGCACGGCTGCCCCGAATGTTTCCAGGCCGAACGAGACAGGTACCCCACCAACGAAAAAAGAAAAGTTGTCAAATATTGGCACCTGTGGCCAGGACTTGACCGTCAATAACTATAAATTCAAAATTGAGTGGACTGTATTTTTCACATAGGGGTGGGCCTTATCGCAGACGAGGCGTAGTAACAGGGTGGAAATAAGTTAAAACATTGTCACATTTGGTTCTCAAATATATACTATATTTATCACTTAAATTCAAAAAACTCGTACAAAAGATATATATAAAATCTCATAAAAGAAAGTTAAACCGTATCAAAAAGCGCGTGAACTCACGCGGCTACAAAAAAATAGAAATACCTTAAAAACAGAAAAACAGAAAACTCAAGTATGGCGATGTGCGTCGCTAATTTCTTTCTCTCAACTTCGGAGATACAATTGGAAGGTTCTGCGCCCTCTTTCTGGTAAGATATAAATACGGCGCTGCGGCCGTGCAAATCGGAATAAAATTAGCGGTGCAGCTAATTAAAAAACGATATCCTAGGAGATAAAAGGCTAAAAGTAAAGGGTCTGAGTTGCAGCTCAAGAGTCAGGCGTGGTTCGGTCTCCAAGTGTCAAAAGGGAACTGCTCTGAGAGGCGCGACGCTGTCCGGCGAGAGTGAGTCTCCGATTCCCCACTCCACGCCGAGCAGTGACGCGTAGATCCACGCAGCGAGTGCCTAAGTGACTCCTGAGATGGCGTTATGGGTGCCAATCTTTGACAAAAGTCATTCACGAGAGTCTAACAGAACGGCACGAACGAACGTGCGCGATTTCCGAACGTATCAAGGGTACCGGTTGTAAACCTCTCGAAGGATGGGAGTGCTCGTTTCGTGAATACCTGGAAACTGACGACGAGGCAGCAAAATATTTGCGTTCGTTAGAGAAACATTTGACACATGCTCTCGACCCTAGCGACGCATTTTTTGGAGGCCGTGTCGCAAAGATGGCCACAGACATTTGTAGCTTGTACCCGTGGGTATGCAAATACGGAAAGTACCCCGTCGGACACCCACGGATTCTCGTTGGTGACGAATGTCTGGAACTCGCCGGTCAATTTGTCAACAATTTGTCACGTGTTGAGGGCCTCGTTAGCTGCCGATTTCTCGCTCCGCGCAAACATTTTGGAAAAAAATTTTTATTGTATTTGAAATCAAATTTGTATTATATCTGTAATTAGATTTTTTAATAAAAATATTAACATCGTCTTTGATGCTTTTTCATTTCACCATTACCCAATTCACAGGTATTAACGCTTCTTTAAGTTGAGGCGACCAGGTCCGAAAAGTGGTAGGCGGCCGTCAGCATCGTAACGTCACAGATCCGACTTCACCGATGCTCGTTCACATTTTTCATGTTTCAGCATTTTTTTACCTTAGTTCAGAGGTTATAAATAATAATAATAATACGATTCTATCTTAATATTTCAAAAGATTTATAATTTTTGTTATTTTTTATACACCGGCATGACGTCATCGTTGCTCTCATATTTTGCTGAGCACGCAAATTTTTTGATGCGGTAGGCGTGACGTCATAGGTGCTCAGCTTTTTCGCTGAGCACGCAAATTTTTGTCTTCCATGACGGGTATGAACGAACCTCAAACTATTTAAGGTTAGGGTTCATACCTGTCATGATACCACTATAATGTCGTGTTCACTATTTTCTTTATTTCCTATTTCATTGGAAATAAATAATATGTAATTTATTTCTTTAATTAAAATAATATTTTATTTATTTATATATTAATTTATAGTCGAATATGTCGAAGGTAAGCAGGCTGTGTCGACCGTAAGCAGCAGCGCTCTCCCAGCCCTGCAAGTCCGAGCGCGCGCTCTTATTGGTCCATTTGGACGCATGGGGGTAACGCTGTTAACTCAGCGTTCGCTGCCAATGCGTTCAGTATGACAGCCGTCGCGATGCAGTAAGCATTGGGGCACGGCCAACATTTTCATGACGCTCCATTTTTCATGTTTTCAGATTTTTTCATTTATGGCCGATGCTATAAACGCATCGGTCATAGAAAAATTTATTTAGTCATCATTTTTTAGACCATGCAAATTTTGTCAGGCGGCGATTATAGTAGGTATACCTCAAAACATTTTAAGGTTACCGGCTATAATCGTCCACCGACTACTTCATTAAAAAAAGGCTTGATATCATTGAGAAAGAAGAAAGAATTTTTCTTCTTTCCGAAGAAAATATTTTATAGTCACTTTACTTTCACTTCATTTGCTTTATAACAAAATAAATTGCTGTAGCAAAGGGGTTACGCATAATAATACACTTATTGTTTGCACATAAAAATAAAAAATAAAAATAAAGATACTTTAGAGAGAATTGTATAAATAAGTAAAATAACTAAAGTCAGCAGCACAGGAAGGATCGGCGGCAATTATCCGTTCACAATAAAAGACCTCAATTTTAAGCTATTGACTAGGTAGAAATATAAACGTGAGAGATCGTCGACATTCGATATGAAAAAAAAACTAAACAAATCATCGTGAAATGGGTAATGATCAAATATCGGCGACAGATAGACAGATCTGAAATGAAAGGGGACAGTATAACAAAAAGTGCTCAATGCAATTTTCACGACATTGAAGATTGCACATGGTGCAAATGGAATTTTGATCTAATTTGTAAGAGATTTGATTAACTTTGAAGATAACAATACGGCTGGTTGACAATCGAATTTAGATCGCAGCGCTAAGAACCAGATTCGCGCGTCAAAATGAGTTCTAACTGTCATAAAAGATAAGGAGTTTGATTGATAGTATTGCAACATGTCAGAGAAGTTCAGTTTTTCATAGTATCTTTTGAAGGCTAACTGATTAATATAGAATCCCTTGCATTCGAGACACCAATTGATATGAGGATGTTATCAAATTGAGCAACCCAGTAATATCTCTCCAGTATATTTGTGTTTTTGAAAATAGTTACTTGTCGCAAAAGGCAAATTCTGATCTGATGCGAGTAACGTCTCAACCCAACTCCAACCCGCCCAAAGCTCTCTGTACGCTATTTTAACAAGATTTAATTCTAGACGAAAAGTAGCAGTCGGCGCACCCCACGGAATAGACAATAATCGTTTGAAATAATTACACTGAATAATTTCCATCTTGTTGAGGTACCGAAGACCCCAGATATGCGCAGCATACATCAGAGTTGACGATATAATATTATTAAATAGTTTTACTTTGCAAGCCCAAGAGCCTGTTTTACTATTACATAGGATTTTCAGAACCGAGCCAGACGCCATGCGAACTCTAGAAACTACCTGCTCGGTGGCACGCAGGCCAAGAGATGACAACTGAATTTCGTCCCTAGATAACAATATTCTTTTACTACTTTCAATTCGCGAGAATAAATGAAAAAGTTTTTTGAAGTTTGGCTGCCTTTACGGCGGAAATTTACAATTTGAGTCTTTTGGGTGTTCACAACTAGACGGTTCAAATGGCCGTATTTTTCAATTTCGCGTAAAAGTCTATTCATCTGGACGGAAGAGTTCGCAAGTGCGACAGCATCGTCGGCGTACATCAACAAAAACAGGTCGATCATACCATCTACATTAACTCCTTCCAGATTTTTAGTACGTAGAAGACTTTCAAAATCAGAGATGAATAGAATGAAGATAAGAGGACTCAAGGTTTTGCCTTGCAAGACGCCCTCTGTCACCCTTATCTCATTCTAAAATTCGCTGTTTAATTTGACTTTGAAAAAGGCTAAATCATATATGCCCTTGAGCAATCGAATAAAATTTGAACTCACTCCCATCGAAAATAATTTCTGCCACAGGAGAAAATGCGAAATCGAGTCGAAAGCTCTCTTAAAGTTAATGAAAAGAGCATAGGCTTGACCCTTGGGTAAACGCAGGCTAAATTATCAAGGCAACTTCGGCCTCTACGGAAACCGTTTTGAGATTTATTTATCATATGATTCTCGTCAGACCATCTATCCAAACACGTAGCTTAAATTTAAGTGAACAATTTTGATATACTATTAGAAAGAGTAATGCCCCTGTAGTTAGACGGATTGTTTACATCGCCCGTTTTATGAATTGGAGTTATCATAGATTCAGACCAAGATCGGGGTGTTTTTTCACAAGTTAAAATATCATTGAAAAAGGAAGTGATACAATCAAGAGCTGAAATAGACATGTTTTTAAAAAAGTCGATATTCACACCGTCAACTCCAGGGACCTTGCCCAGTTTCATTTTATTTAAGGCTTTTTGTACTTCAGAAGTTATAATATCGTGATCTAGTTTTATATCATATACACCGAAAAAAGACGCATCATTTAGTAACAGTGGCGGATAGGTATTTTCATAAAAAGACTCCCAAACCAGAATGGTAATTGGGTTATAAAAACAAGGTTTTCTATTAAATGAGCGAAGAGTACGCCAAAATTCTTTCGAGTTCTTGATATTTGAGCATTTGTCTTTTATTTCTTGCTGATAGGGTTGTTTTTTATCTCTAAGCAGAGATTTATTTAACTTTTTTGACGTCATATAAGTGGATTTGGTTTCCAGTGAGAAGTTATTTTGTACATGATTTTTATGCGTTTCGCGCACTTTACTCTTGGCAATCGAATATTCATAATCATACCACGGTTTTTTATATTTATTTAATAGGTTTGGTCTAATATTTTTTGACATATTCAATTGGCTAGCGACACTTTTGATTAAACAGTTAATGAAATTGGATTTCTCCTTGCAAGAAAAACTTGAAAAATCGATCGGGAAGTTTAAAAATTTATCTTGAATTAGCAGTTTATAATCTTCAATCTTTTCTGCATTTTAGCACAGTTTAGAAGTACATACTGGATTATATGGAGTCTCAGCAGGAGTACACGAAGTTGAGGATGTTTTTAATTTCATGGTCACAGGATAATGGTCCGAAAAAGTTGGCACGCAAATGACTTTTCACTCCGGACGATAATAGTCTAACTGACTATTTTATAGTCATTTATGTATTGTATCATTCACAAATGAATTAGAATTTGTAATGATTAAAATAATAATAAATTAATATTTTTATGACCTCAAGTAAATATTTGATTCAATTTCACTTTTGGTTAACGTGTTTATTTGGACGGCAAGGTCCGTTTACAATTATTGAATTGAAGGAAAGATGCGCTGTCGCGGCGTAGTCGCGGAGAGTCTAAGTTCCCTTGACTGAGAAAAATTCTAAGTTAATTTATGATTTGTTCTGTTCAGTTCAGTATCGCGGTTTTTCTTGTCCGTCGGTTTCGGCTCGCTGGTAGACTCGCATCTTTTCTCAAGATCGCAGGACAATCGTCACCTCTGATTGCCCCTCCTAATTAACACGAAGGTACCGTGTGCAATACCCTTGAGGGGTCACACGTGCCGCGAAATCATCAATTTTCGACTACCAAAACCTATGACATAATGCACTATATTTTAATTATAGTATATGAGATCATTTGTGTGTTTCACTCGCTCTTCCCTCCTTAGGGGGGGGGGTCTATTTCTTCAAACATTAACTTATAAATTATGAGTGCGATAATGTTTATTATTCGTATAAGAATTAATGGCAAGAGTGTTCTGGTTTCATTATTGGGTTACAAATCCTTTCATTTTGTTTATTTATTATTATTATAAATTTCGGTTATTATGTGGTTGCGCAGTTATTATGTCGGTCACTTGATCAGTAGGTCACTAATTAATGCGTTAATGAGGCGAGGGCGTTAGCGGTCGGCCCTTTAATTGCTCGCGATCGATATCGCAGTATGATGCTTGACTCGTGTGATTGCTTTTTGCTTCCAGGTTCATTATAATGGGTTTGCATGGTTCAAAAGGGTTTTGTTTCACCTAAAAATAATGTAGGGTACCTAAAATATATATCTTCTTAAGATTCCTCGATACATTGGAGATTTGTTTTATGACATATGTGACGTTTCCGTGGGGATCGTGTTTTTTTTGCTGATTCTTGCGGAATTTTGATTTTTGTTTTACTTTGTTTGGGATTTCAGGGAATGCACGTATTGTGTAAGTTATATAAAGTTGAGAAATACGCTGTTCCAGTGTGGGGTTTTAGATATGTAGATATATTGGAAAAAGGTCAACTCAATTATTTAAAAAAAATCTTATGTCTCCCGAGAAATACATCAAATACCACATTGCGATTAGAACTGGGTTTGGACAAACTCGAATGTAGAATCTTAGATTTAACTCTGGGTTGGATAATTCATCTGCTGAAACTACCGAACAGTCGCCTACCAAAAAAATGTTTGTTGCGGCACTAAAAATTGTTTAATGCTGGCATGACGAATGTAAAATATAACTGGGTAGCCCAGGTCAATGAATTTTTGAAAAAAATTGATTGTGATAATATCTGGTCAAATGATAACCCACTCTCCTGGCAGGAAAAGAGAAAACAAATTTGCGATGATTTTAAATTGTTAACTAAACGAGAAGATCTTGACAAGT
>JAQQRF010001629.1:0-15069 GCA_030523145.1 Trissolcus brochymenae | reverse complement strand
CGGCGGGCTGACGCGGACTACAATTGTCTTTCTTCGAGGTCAAGATAACGACTACTCTTGCCCTACCAGGTGCTTATCAATGCACCTTCTAGTCCATTTCCCCCCACTGCCCGTCAGGTTCCCACATCTCGGCCGTCCTGAGCAATACCGTTCGCCCTCGAACGTCGTCAATCTTCTGCTTCATCTTGTTGGTCCTCCCAGTCTTCTTCTTCGTCGTCTCCGGTCACCCACAGCTTCATAGAGTCGGCTGCGGTAGAGGTTTTGGCCGGGCCATCAAATTGTCCAATCTTATGTACATCGTAACGGTTATTTGTCTTAACCTTCGTCACTTGATATGGTCCTAGGTATTTGATGGCTAGTTTTAGCCCTGGACCTTGTTGCGTCCTTCTAATGGCTACGATATCTCCCTCCCGGTAACTGTGTGCTTCTTTTCTCCTCTTGTTGAACCCGCGGCGATTTTCCTCTTGGACTTTGGCTATTTGCCTCGAGGCCTGCTCTCTAATTTCATCCCGTTCTTCCTGATGTGCGGCCACCATCTCCTTTTCCAGCATGTCGGAAATTTCTCCCAATTGTCCCATCCTCGGTTGCAGTCCCAGCATGACTCGGAAAGGCGTGGTCCCGATGCTTCGATGGATTGTGGCATTCAAACACTGTTGAGCCCGGTCGACAAACTTGTACCAGTTTCCCGGTTCGGGCAGGGTCAACTTAGTAAGTAAGGTTGACTCGCTCGACCTGGCCGTTTGCTCGTGGCACTCCAGTGGTGATCAGTTGGTGTTCGATGCCCTGGTCCTCGCAGTACTTCTTGAAGTCTCCCGACGTGAATGCGGTCCCCCTGTCTGAGACTATACGCCTCGGGTTTCCGAATGTCACGGCCTGTCTGGTCAACTTCTGTACAACCTCTGCTGCTCCGGTAGACTTGGTAGGATAGAGCCAGGTGAATTTTGTGAATGCATCGACAACCACGAAGAAGTGTCGATACTTCTTGCTTGTGCTAGCTAACGGACCCAGATGATCTATGTGATACGTATCGAGTGGTTTGCAGCCTTTCGCGATTGGGTTTAGCCATCCCTCCTGCTTTCCCTGTTTCTTTTCCGCCAAGATACATGCCAAGCAGTTCCGCACCACCTTCTCAGTCTTGGCTCTCAGGTCGGGGATCCAATATTCCCGACGTACCGCCGCTTCGGTCTTCACAGCCGAGAAGTGGCCGTAGTCATGTACTCGCCGTATGACTTGGGATTGTAACGAAACAGGAACCACCAGCCGAAGGTCTCCCTCATGTTCTCGGTACAGCAACCCCGCTCTCACGACGTAGCCCATCTGCCCCCTCAGTGTCACTTCTTCTCTCAGCCGCCGCAGATGTTCATCCTTCTCCTGGGCTTGTCGCAATCTCGGGAGCAGACCGTCTTCTATTTCGTGGGTAACCAAGCATTCGGATAGAGGTCGTCGACTCAGGGCATCCACGTGTGCCATATTTTTCCGAGGTCGGTGTTCAATCGTGTATTGGAATTCTTCCAATTGCAAGGCCCACCTTGCGACCCTCACCGACAAGTCTCTCTTCCTCATTGTGAGCGTGAACGCTCGGCAGTCAGTAACAATTTTGAAGTGTATGCCTAAAAGGTATACGCGAAACTTCTTTAGCGATCGGATGATTGCTAAAACCTCCAATTCATAGCTGGTATACTTCTCCTCTGCCGTCGACGTCTTCCCACTAGCAAAGTACACAGGATGAAGTAACCCGTCGTCCTCACAACGTTGCAGCAGGATAGAGCCGAATCCGAACTTCGAGGCGTCTGTATGGAGTTCCGTCTCCGCTCCCGGTCGAAAGAGCTTGAGCACAGGATCCATGCTCATCGCCAATTTCAGTTGATTGAAGGCGTCTCGCTGCGTTGCTTCAAACTGAAAAGTAATTTCTAAACGTAGCATATCCGACAAAGGTTTCGCTATCACAGAATAGTTACATATAAATTTCCGGAAATATCCGGTCAGCCCTAAGAAACTTTGGATTTGTCGCACATTCGTCGGTTCCGCGAAATTAATAACAGCTTTCGTTTTTCTCTCTGACGGTCGGATACATCCATCACTCACAACGTAGCCCAAATATTCCACACTTGTACATAAGAATTGAGACTTCTTCCAATTTATCACAAGTCCAGCATCCATCGCAGTTTTAACCACTCTCTCCAATCTCTCTACAGCAGTTGGGATATCCTGGGCTGGGATTATGAGATCATCCATATAAATTAGCACAATTCCATCCCGGACTAATTGTGCAAACACGACATTTATAAAGCGCTGGAACACGGCCGGCGAATTACAAAGACCGAACGGTACACGGATGCACTCATAGTGCCCACCTGGAATCACAAATGCTGTATATTTTCTACTACTCTCTTCCACCGGCACGTGGAAGAATCCATTCTTCAAATCTAGGGTACTGAATACCGTTGCCCCCTGGAGCGCGTCCAATTGATTATCGATCAAGGGCATCGGGTACCTGTCCCTCACAATCTTTTTGTTGATCGCTCTATAATCTATACATAACCTTACACCACCATCCTTCTTACGCACCAAGACCACTGGGCTGGCATATTCCGACAACGAAGGTCTAACAATACCTTGTTCTAACCATTCTGACACTTGTTCATTTACAATGTTTTTCTCACTCATTGACAATCTTCTCGGTGGTTGGTATACAGGTTCATCGTCTTTCGTTATAATCTTCATAGATACACCTACGTCTTTTCTCGCACAAGGTACATAATTGTCAACCATATTTATGACTCTTCTTTTCACATTTTCATCCACAATATGTCCAAACTTGTCGTACAGTTCTTCACTCAACACACATACATCAATGTCAAAAATATCCGGAATGTTATCGTCGTCAGTCTCAACACACTCTTCGCTCATATTTTGTCGTGGTTTTTCTAACAATGGTTGTATCACAATTTCATTCCCCAGTAAAGTTACCTTAACAGTTCTCAAAAAATCCGCGCCGATGAGCAAGTCATACTTTAACAAATGGTCCGGAACTACATTCGCATTCAAATCATAATGAACCCCATCTATTCTCACATCTATTTCACATTTACCCAGTGACTCATTTTCCTGTGCTCCCATACCCCGGAATTTAACTCTATTTCTATTTAACATAGGGCTACCACACTTAATATACTCGCTCGCGCGTAACAACGTAATGTCACTGCCCGTGTCAATCAGGGCCTGCCCATTCACGTCTCCATACTGTACACTAACAACAAATTTTGGTCCACTCACATTTACAGTAGCATACGCGTTAACAATTTTTTCATTAGGTCGTTTTACAGAATTCGAGCACTGATTCGCCACATGACCAAACTGATGACACCGGAAACACTTTCTGCCCAACTCCCGGTGAGGACACTCGGGCCCAGCATGATCTCTGCCACCACAATTCCCACACCTCTTGTTCACTGGTATGGTTGTTCTCTCCTTCCCGTAGTTTTCCACTCGTTTGGGCGCTGTTGTTGTTGTTGTTGTCCCCGTCGGAAACTGCGTAGCTGATGATGGTCTGGCGAAACCTCGTTGATAAAGGTTGATCTTCTCGAAAGCCTCGAGTATCTCCTCCAGAGACCGGAATCTCTGCATGCGTGCGTGGTCGCGTGTCAGCTCATTGGGGATACCCTCGATGATATATTCGAGCATTTCTTCTTCATCTACTGGAACGAGATTACCGAGAATTACTTTCGTGTGCACATATTCGTGAAATGACTCACCCGTTTTCCATTTACGCGCTTCAAAATCCCGGCGGCGTGATACTTTGCTCCGGTGTTGATTGAACATCGCACTGACTTCAAGCAGCAGATCTTCCGCTGACATCATAACATAGTCAGGTCTCGAGTGGAGCCATTCCAACGCACGACCCTTGAGTCGCATGCTCACCAAAATTCTCGCAGCACTATCGTTGAGTTCGTATGTGTCTATCAGTACTCGTACACGTTCCACCCAGTTCTTGCATCCGTCCGGTCTTCCGTCAAAAGGTTGCAGTAGTTCGGCAATGGAAGCTATATTTACTCTCGGAGCATACCGGTGACACGGGATGTCATTCGTGACAGCTGATTCGCGCTCGACATCGTTGTTCTCACTCGTGCGTGTCCGATCAGAGCGAGACAGCGCCAATTCTCTCTTCAACAACTCGAGCTCTCGTTGCAGTAGCTTCCTGTCTCGCTCACTCAGTTCGAGTTGCCATTCCAATCTATCTTGATCTCTCTCTCGGTCATTGGGTGCCCCACTCTCGTTACGCGCCACGCTGTGGTCGCTATCTCTCTCCCTACCTCTGTTCGCTACGTTAGCTCCGCCTCCACTCGCTTCGTCACGTGCTTGTAGGAGCGCTTGGATGCGCTTGTATTCGTGCTGCCGTCTTTGTTCCGCTTGCGTGGCTGCTAACTCGAACTCTCTCTTTCTCTTGTCTTCATACTTCAATCTTTCCTTTTCGCGCCTCTCCCGCTCTTCATCTACGTGGGCCAATCGCGAGTCATCATCCGAAACTTCCGTTCGGGAATTTTGCACGTGTATGCTACGTGCTTCCTCGATCCATGAATCCGTCGGGTCGCATGCACGTAGCCTTTCCGCCAATTCTGCCTTGTTCCCCGAAACCGGCATCCCTCGAGCTTTCAGGACTTCCCGTAACTGAAACACCGTCACCTGCCGCAGTTGTTCCGACATCTCGTTGGACTCACGTTGCACCTCGTGCCTGACTTTTGTCCCTCTTCGAAATCCACTGCTATCCGTGTAGCTCCGAATGTACTGCTACTCCGGTTTTCCCTTCTGCTCCCTGCTCCGACGATGAAAATTCGGCTTTCCGAGAACAAAACACGTTTCCTCGTAACTTCCGGAAACCGCGTGCCGACTGCGTGGCCTACGTTATCCCGGTTGAGCCCCCAAAATTTGTAGGAACAAGTTTGATTTCAAAAAAATGTAACGGCGGGCTGACGCGGACTACAATTGTCTTTCTTCGAGGTCAAGATAACGACTACTCTTGCCCTACCAGGTGCTTATCAATGCACCTTCTAGTCCATTTTCCCCCACTGCCCGTCAGGTTCCCACATAAATTTATATCAAATTTTTGTAACGGCTCAAGTTGAATTTATTTTCGATTCAAAACAACAACGGCTTTGTTTTGAATCGTGTCATTGCACTTTCGGAATCGAATTTGCGAACAAACATGTTGTGAACAAAAAAAAATATATTCAGCAAATTCGCGCTCAAGCTTCGGAAAAATTCATTTTCTTTTCAGAAAATTAATCACTTATGCCAATCCTGGCAGGATCGCTATTTGTCACGCGGTGCTGGTCAGGCACCACGGATTTCGCACGGGAAAAGATAGCAAATGATGATTGCAGGCTAGCGGGCAGGGAATTTATCCCAGGACGGCAAAATCGCGGGCGAGCACGTCGGACGGCAATGGACAGACGGCACAAAATAAAATAAAAAAAAGAGACTCACCGCTGGAGTAACACAAAGCGCAAAAACAAAAGTAGCTCCTCGACAGCGGTGTCGGCTCGACAGGGCGGCTTCTGTCGGCGGCGACGGCGGCGTCGACGAATTCGCTTCCTCGGGGCACGAATTCGCGGTTCACAACTTGGCACTCGCGACGGCAAACACAAGGGGGTTTTGTGGGGCGAAATTAAACGAGTATAGCGGGTCGCGGGGCGAAACTTTAGCGGGCAAAAGGGCAAAAATTAAGCGGGCAAAAGCGGGCGGACATTGGCTTCGGGCGGTGAAGGCCAACTGTCAAATTTTGGCAGTTCAAAGACGCACGTGATCGGGCGGCGCCTTTGATTGGCCGAAAAGGGTTTACGCTGCATTGACGGCGGTGTCAATGCAGCGCTCCGCGGATCCGTTATATTGTTTTATTTTAAAACATTAGCAATGTTTTTGTCTTCGGGAAAATTACATTTTTACATTTCTTTTACGTTATATCGTACGACACGGAGATTTTTTGCCGTGAGTTTTGTTCATTCAAGTCTTATATTTAAAGTCGTGTCATCGTTCAGTATCATGTCACGGTTTTTTTATACATTGTGTACATCTATGTCAACGACTTTATCAATCGCGTCGACTTTTGACTTTTTTGCCGCGTTTCGGAATCGAAAAAGTAAAATTTAACGTCGTCTATTTTTTTCATTGCTTTTTCATCAAATTTTAGCAGGTTAACAAGCAACAACAAAGATGATTTTTCGGTACAATTTTCTCTTTATATATTGAACAATAATTTTCAATGTCACATTTGTGTTCTGAAGAAATTACTTTTATTTATTTGTGTTTAAAATTTCAATACACTTTATTACACATTATGCAACATTTCAATGTGTCACAAACGCTCAAGTAATTTTTTTATTTAATGAACCGCATTTCAAGTTATTGTTGTAACAGTTTTATAAAATAAACGACTGTAAATTTCACAGTTAATATTTTTTCGTTCATTTATATCCACTGAGCAGTTTACAAAAAAGCATGTTGGACATTTTTTAACTCACTTGTGACTTTTGAGGGTGCAACTCGTTTAAAAACAACTCATAGAAAGTTCTTTGTAGAGAGCACCAGTTTATTTTTGCAATAAATATTTTGTACTTTGAAAATTAACGATACTACCGCCGTGTTCTCTACATTATTATTTTCTCGAATCTTGACATTTACATCGCGAATAAGTTTGTATACTCTTTTCTTTTGCAATATACTTGTTTGTCTATGAATTTTATTTCAATCATTTGAAACATTTTGTCAGGGAAATTTCGTTTTTTATAATTTGCTATCGCTGTAACTATTGATCGTGAAAAACATAAATTGTCATCTACAATCTTCAGAATTGATTGTTTAGATTTTCGTAAGAGATTTTCTGGCACCACGAGGAACTTTCATGTAATCTACTTTAATTTTATTATTTCTGATACAGAAAAACCGTTTGAACTTTGTGCGACAGAGTTAGTTGCATCCTAAATTTCTTCAACGTCAAATCCTCTGATCGATCAAAATGAAATTCAAATCGGATGAACTATACTAACTGTCAAAATTTCCATACCGAATTCATTGTTTAAATCTCAAATGCTAGTGAAAATTTGATGAATTTCGCTAATAATATTTCTCATATGTAGTCGTAGCGCTGAGCACAAATTTCATCAGTATTTCTAATGTTTTCGAGTAAAAATTCGAATATCAACACACACTTCATGTTATTGACTCGTGTCCAATGTTTCATTAGTTCGAAGCCTATGAGCGAAACGCTTTTAAGATAACATATGGAAGTATTAATTACAATAAGATATAACAAAGGATGTTATTATAATAAGATATAACAAAAGATGTGACACTAGGATATAACATTTTTCATCACGAAATTTGATTCACTTCCTGCTTCCGAGGTTGCGGCCGGGATGCATCATCTAAAACTTGATGGGAAAGAAACACGTCGAATATCATTGAATAATCTTTTAATTAACACCACTTTTAACGCTTTCCTAACCTCCACCCCTGACTTTTAGGGGTTGAACGAGAGACAGAATTAAAATTATGAGTCAAGATATCGCCAAATAATCAGTTTCATTTATATTGTAGCATTTCAGTTACTACTGAAGAATAGTCTTTAAATCACAATTAAATGATTCAAATAAAATTTTATTTGTCCATCATACGACTTTCTATTAGAACAGTAAAATTACTTATTTTCCATAAAGAGTCAAAATAAATTATCTTATCTTATGTGATGGATGATCATAACGAATAAAAAAACATTTGTTCTGTAAATGATTCATTCTTTTATTCTTAAATTTGATCAAAATCCTTTAATTTAATTAAAAAGTCTTTATCAGTTACTGTTCAATAAGAAAATGTCTTTGTTTGAGACAAAGAAATAATAGAGGTTTTTATTAAGTGAGGTTATGGTGATAAAACAAGATCGTATGAAGAAGCTTTTAACTTATTCAATAATACTCATCCCGATCGTCTTTCTATCGCCAAATCAACTGTAGTAAAACAGTGAATCGTTTTCTTGAAACTGATTCTGTCAAAGATTGACCATAAAATGAAAGGCCAAAGAGTGCCACGAATGATATGAAAAGTTTAGAAATTTATTGAAGCTTCACTGAAAACATTCATTCTCCGATCAGAAAAATTGTTCAAGAAATAGGTATTAGTAAATCGTCTGTTCATAATATACTGAAGAAAAAAAGCATTATTAATTAAATTGACGCAAGATCTTTTAGAAGGCAATTTGAGTGAAGATTAGAATTCTGTGAAGAAGTGATGAGAAAATGTGATTAAAATATGCGGTTTTTGTTTTCGATATGTTTTTTTGACGAAGCTCCTTTTCAATAAAGTGGAGAGGTCAATAGACCTAATATACGATATTGATCAGATGAAAACCTTCATTGGATGAGAGACTTACATACGCAGTACGCAGAAAAAGTGAATGTTTGGGCTGGAATTTCGTGAAACAAATTTTTGGACCATTTTTCGATCGATGGGAATTAAACAGATCAAAAGATGTTTGACACGTGTCATTTGGTTTTTTCGAAGCTTTCAGAATTTTTTGCTATATTCACTTTTTTTGCGGACTTTAGAGAACATGTAATTTTTCGATTACAGGTACAGTTATCATGAATCGGGCAAAATAGTTTATACAAAACTTTTGTAGTTTAAAATTCTAAATAACATGTGAATGTTTTCTTACATTTATAATTTATAAATCAAAACACTTGCCATTTTTCTTCAAAAGTCTAATTACTCGCTCTTTTAATTCTAACACACCTCTTTCGTCACACCTTTTCATGAATTTTTTTAAATATTTATTTTCGAACAATGATTTGTAAATTATTTTACACTGTAAGTCGCGATCTAGGCAATAGAAAAATGACCATTTTGCGACCGTTTAGAGATCTAATCCGTTCTCATCTACGAGCATAAAATTTTCGTGAGAATCTCAAATTTATGTCTACTGAAAACTCATATCCCTACTGATTTTCCAAATTTTAACTAATCGTATCGATAATTTAAGATAATGATTTCATCCTGTTTTTCGGAAAATACGAAGAAAGATGTTTTTATAATATAGATCAAGTAAATAGCCAAATATTATTTTGTGATCGTAAGCTTTGTTTCATACAGGATAAGTCAAAAGTCTCGGAACGGTCAAATATTACGAAAAATTGTTGGAAAATCGGGGAAACAAAAAAACACGTGTCAAATATTTTTTAAAACTCTGTTCAACGATATCAAACTTGACCCTCTACCTCTTATACCGACCCTCTACCGACTCCGTTGCGCTGACTGTCGTCGTTATTTCTTTGGAAAACAATGCTTTGAACAACACAAGCGTGCTGACTCGTTCGTACCGTTAAACAGCGTATGTGGTTCTGTCAAACTCTGCCATCGGTGCATGAAAAGGCTGTGGAATGGCACTCCGCATAAATGTAGCTTATCCAAATGCTTAACGTGTAACAAAAAATTCGATTTAGAAAAACATCTGTGCTACATGCAACCATTAAAAAACAATAGTGACGCGTCCGACACATTCCTTTATGTTTGCACAATACATCGACGCTTTTCTTAAAATAAAACAAGAGTTTAGCGGCTTTCCAGAAGAGTGTGTCACCGCTGAAGACAAGAGTGCTTACATCTCTGATTATTTGAAGGCTGAAAACATTCAGCTCGACAGGGACAAAATTTGTAAATACCCCGGTCTGAAGTCTGTTGCGAAGTTAGAGCTAAATTCTATGTGGGGAAAATTAGGTCAGCGTTGTAATCTGCGCAAAACACAGATAGTAAAATTATGGGAAGAACTAATTTCTGTTCTCACTAACAGTCGATTATTCGTATCAGGGTTTCTCGCAATCAGTGATGAAGCTGTATCTCTAACATCGAAGCTCGTCGACGACGGTCTCGAGGTACAGGCAATTACTAACGTCATCCTGGCTTGTTACACGACAAAACATGCGCGTCTTAAGTTGTACAGTTACCTGGAGATGCTTCAGGATCTCTATCTGTATTTTGACACTGATTGCACATTGTATGTAAGCAAACAAGGTGCATGCGACATTCCGACTGGTACGCATTTAGGAGACATGGTTTCCGAGCTCGCAGCAAGCGAACAAATAACCATGTTTTGTAGCATCGGTCCAAAAGCTTACGCTTATACGGTACGCAATGAAAAAATCACGTCCTTACGGTGATTTTTATTCTCGACCTTTCGGATACACGAGCGAATAAAATTGTTCATGACGCGTGTAATAATTGTGTAAATAGAATTGTATATAAGGTATATATAGTATTGTAATAAACATGTAATAAAATATTGAACACGTTTAATACAGTATTATTTTTCCTTTCCTATTTCATGCAAAAATGTATTTATTTTAGCTTCATATTTCCATGATGGTTGTTGGTTTGCTTTTCTTAAACTTTCCCGCTCGTCAGTGTTCTCGGTCTGGTTTCTTCTTCTTTCTTCCGCGCCGATTCGTATTTCTGCCACTGAAACATAAAATAAATAAATGTTTGTTCGTTTATTCATAAAATAAATAAAACAGAATATACATACTTTGTAATAATTTGTTTTAAAGGTTGTGATTGTACCTGTCGAAAATAGGTGACAAATTTAAGTCGGTCATGTGCCCTACTTCAATAAGTTCTCCGTCTAAAATCCAAATAATCATATTGATAACAAATTCTCAATATACCGATTTTCTTTTCATATATTGAATACTCACTTAAAATATCGGTCGATGCGGAAAACCCACTCAACTCTATGAGTGTTCTTCTTTGCGCGTCGCACTCGAAATCTAAAAGTGTGTGTTTGAAGTTTTTTATAATTATATAAAATATATTCATAACGCTTACATGTCTATTCGGTGTCAACAAATATTATTATTATATTATTATTATTATTATTATTATATTATTCATTATATATATAAACTACAAAAATGCTTTATACTTATAATTAAGGGGGGAGTTAATATAGCTTAAAATCTAAAATTTTATAAAACTGTATACATAGACTCAAAAACTACAAAACTTAAAATTATTTCAGAAACGCGTTGGTCGTCCGGCTGAAACAGAAAGAAAAATAAGGTTTTATTGAAAAATTATTCCAAATGTAAAATAGTGAAAGTAAAATACTTACGTTGACCTTCCTGTCGACAGATCTCATCACAATCACCGAAAACTCTCGTCAATGCCAGAATGATACGACCTTCCGTATCTCTCATGGCATAGAACCTTATGAGATCATGTGCGGCAGCCATCGAGTAAGGGGTGATATCCTCTGATCTCACCTCGAATGTCCCAACTGGTTCCAGAACGTCGCGTATAAACAAAACATCCCACTCATGCGCCGTGCGCCTCAATAAGCGGGCCGGCCATGAAGGGTGTTGCTCTTCGTTGTGTGCGATGACGACATTCATCGCCTCATACGCATCGCCAGTTCTAGCCCTATTAAGTGAGAAAATATTGTGAAACCGTTAATATATAAAAAAATGTATCATAAATTCTATTATTTACCTCTGTCCGGCTGCTGCTGCTGTTACCTGCTCGGTAATCCGGCACGTTACCTCATACGGTGCCGCGCAAGAAGCGCAAGCCGACCGTACGGTAATGTCGGTACCGATGTTAGAGCCTGGTTGTGTCTGTGTGCAAACAGACACACCAACCTGCTTGGAGGACGTCTGCGTACCGGTTGATATACCAGCGCCCTCAGTCTGTGTGCCTGTGGATACACCGGCTCCTTCAGCGGGGAGGACCATCAAAGTGTCAGGATCCGACCAGATCAGACACTGGCTCCCCCCAAAGGACAGCCACCAGCGATGCGTACGACACGCTGTAGCCGACTGTCGTCCCCATCGCACCTCCGGTACCAGACCGCTTTGAAATGCGGGCCGTTTCTGAAGAAAGAAAAATAACTGAATATATAAAATTACTAAAAGAAAGAAAAACTCCAAGTAAAAAGAATGTATAATTTACGTACGGGTGGAGTCGTACACAATCGAGTATTGTAGCAGTCTCCGGTTGCTCGTATGTTTGTACGAGCAACGCGCCATCATTAGCTGTTACGCTTCTGATGGCGTTGACGCTCTCCCGAAGATCAAAAACTGTTGCATTTTCTTCGCGCACTGCTGCCGCTGCTGTGGCAGTGTCCGCGGTACTCGCGTTTTCATCACCAGGAGTGATGACTGTTACCTTCTCCTCGTGCACGTTTGCTGTGGCAGTGCACATGTTTTCATCAACATGTGGAGTGATGACTGTTACGTCTTCCTCCTCCTCTTCCTCGTGCACGTCAGCGGTGCCCACGGTATCACCAGCAAAAACGTGGTCGGACACCGCAGAACATAGATCATCAACATCTTCATCGTCTTCTTCGCTGCCTTGAGTGTGTGACTTGTGTGATCGGATCCTCGTTCTGGCAGTCTGACTCCAGGACCACCACAGGGGTGTCAACCTGAAAAGTTATACATTTTTTAGTAAATTATATACTAGCTCATAGATAAATTAAGTTCAGGTTACTTACGCGAGGAGCGCAAAAGAAGCGCGCATAGCAGTTTCCGTTGAATACGTTCTCAACGGTCCGAAAAAATAACCATCGGTGGCGACTATACATCCTATCTCTTCCAGATAGGCGTTCGAGGCCAACGTCCACCGGAATGAACAACATGATATCATCTTGTTCCGGGGTATTTTTCGCGCGAACGTTCTCCACCTAGCAATAGCTTCAGCATCTCGTTCGCGGAACCTGCAGAAACCGTTACAGTTTAGAAGAGAGAAAACGAAAAACAAAAGAAAACAACAAGATAAATGAAAAATAAAAATCAACAAAAGAAGCGAATATGAAATAAAATCATCATAATAAATAGGAAAATAAAATCATCATAATAGATAGGAAAGTAAAATCAGCATAACAAATAAAATAATAAAGGAAACCAGAAGATAAAAAAAATAGAAAAAAGAACAAAAGGAATAAAATCGTTGTATAAAAAATGCATATAATTTAATAATAAAAGTACTAAACACAAAAAATCGGTTTTATCATTTTTATATCTTAATTGAGTCATCTTGGGAACGCGGCCGACAGAGGGAGAGAGAAAAACAATACGATAAATAAATGGAAAAGAACTAAAGAAATCAATATAAAATTAAAACGTCTTAAAACAGTGTCGAGATTCTTAGAACTGCGACAAAGAAAGAGTAAATCATAGAGATCAAGTCACTAGAGAGAGAGAGAGAGAGAGAGAGAGAGAGAGAGAGAGAGAGAGAGAGAGAGAGAGAGAGAACGAGAGAGAGAGAGAGAAAATTCAAGTATTAAAATTTCTTCGTCCATGTCGAACTGACCCTCCACGGCTGCACGCTTGATAATTTGGCACCGGCGTATGGTGTCAAATAGTTCACGACAGACACGCGACGCAGATCCACACGCGAACCGAGAGTTCCAGGGGAAGCCATATATGCCCGTCGGATTATCTGGATTTGATCGTTTGTAATGCTGTCAGCATCCGGGACCATATTGTACCCTCCAAAAGCCTCGTGAACGGCAGCGAACAACCGTTGTGCGGTACACGGGCGAGGGGGAAAATACCCCAGATCGAAACGAGTCGGTCTTCCGCGAGGCATCATAAAATAATTGTTCGCTTCTCACTTATAATGACAACACACACACACAATCACGCACAGCGATCGCAAATGAAATGGTTGATGAAAATTGAAAAAATATTCCACAACGTTGTTCAGAACTGAGTCCTCTGACGTGATCGTCTCTATCCCCACTTATCGCAAGAAGGACCAATTTCACGATTTTTATGTTTAATGTTTTCAAGTGTGACATACGACTCTGTGTGTTTTGACCAAATTTAATACTTTTAATATAATATGAATAGACCGTTTGAAATAAGACGACGAATGCTCACACGTCTAACTTTAAAATCAAACTGGCAAGATGCTTGAAAACTTTTTCTAGAGTAACTGATAAATTTTCACAACCCTGGTAATAGTTTTCACAACCCTGGTGCAGGTAGTCACCCTTTTGTCTAAAAGATAAGAACGTTTATACAGGTCAAAAAAAATCCGTAGTTCTGAATCATTCGAAAAGTAAGTTACAGAAAATCGTGTAACGTCAAAAGGAAAGCTATCGAGTATAATCATATCCAGATAAAAATTTTCGACGTACGTTCGACAACCTACTTGAATGATAAAACAAGAAAAAGGGTACAAAATGTATAGTTGAAATGTGACGTGATAAAATATTGTTTATTATTCAATTTTTTCATAAAATGAAAGATTATTTATTATTTAATTTTTTATAAAAACATCTTGTAACATCGTCTGAAAATTATACTGAAAGAGCATATACGCAACGCGTTTTAAATTTTCTTAATTTTTATAAACAATTTTTTCAAATTTTATTTTTTAAACATTTTTTCAAACCATCGTATTATACCCTGAGTCACCGCTGTCTGTAAATATACCAACAGTGTTGTCAGACGATGAGGATTCACTGGCACCGCTGTCCGACGATGAGCATTCACCGTCACTGTTGTCTGACGATGAGGGTCCGCTGTCACCGCTGTCCGATGATTCCATCGGCGATGAGGATTTGCTATCGCTATCGCTACTAGGGTAAATTAACGGGGTGAGTGAGTTGTCACTGCCTGCCACCTTATCCCACGAATTTTCAGTTGTATTAGAAGGAGGCGACTGTAGCGGAAACGCCGCCGACAATGCCGTCGGAGAGAATAAAAATGTAGTGTTTCGAGAACTTTTCGGGGCAGGTATAACAGGATATGGCCGTGTCGAACTTGTTATGCCCCGCATAACCCATTTTTTATTTAACTTTATTATTAATAAAATATATAACAAATTATTCTCACGGTTATTTGAGCCTTTTCAATAGAAAATGCTACCGACGGCTCGCGCGATTTTGCCAACTCGAGACTTTTATCGCGTGGGACCGCGTCATGTTTCGGTGAGAAACCATCACAATCCGCGGTCCCACTGCATCAGCGATTTCCAAAAAACCACCACACGAGGCACCTAAGCCTCACCTTTAAAAAC
>JAQQRF010001628.1:0-13458 GCA_030523145.1 Trissolcus brochymenae | reverse complement strand
CACACACACACACAAGAACTTTCATGCGATTCTTAAAATACTCGGCTAATAAACGTTTCTTCGCTTTTCCTTCCCAGTCGGACGAGCGTTTTTTTCGCCTCGGTCTGGTGCGCTCGAATATATTTCTTGAGCTTCATTAATTTCATTAAGAGTGTTCTGTTAAATATTGTATATCACTGGGCGTCACATTAATATTCGACCCGAGAGATGAGAGAGAGTCAAGGGCAAACTCATCGCACCGCCACGATTTAGCGCACGAAATTAACAGATTCTAAACAAAGCTTGCAATTAGGAGGCCTGCGCGTAAACAAAAGCGGACCGCTCGACGTCGATTAATGGCGCGTCTCACGAGGACGACAAGAGGGAGGATATTGTGCATTGCCGATGAAATCGTCGAAGCCAGACCACGTCTGTTGCGTGACTCGGGTCTTATCGCACCAACTATGCCAATATAAAAGTGCGAGTTGCGAATGCACTTCCGCGGCTATGACTAACTGACTGTGAGATGAAAATTCTTTCGCAACTCCCGGAGACGTTTATTGAATAGGAAATGGTGGCGCGCGACCCTAATAGAAATTTGATGCGGATGTTCATCACAAACGGCGATTTGGCCATGGAAAAATTGGATTCGAGGTGACCCTCTTAATGGAAAACAATCCTGCTCATAAATTATTTATTATTATGAATTTTAACAAATGGGGACAAATTAATACTTGATCCTTTTCAGTCATGTTATTTCAGCATATAATTTATTGTTAATAATACGTTGCAAACATTTTGTTGATGATGGATTATTCTGTAATTTTAGTAACACAAAATTTCTATGATTATTAGGTAGGACTATATAATTTATGAATGAAATTATAAATACATTACAATTACATTACATAATTGCAAATTTCCCATTTATGTAAGCGTGTATGTGCGAGTATATATATAGTTCATTTATGCTACATATATATGATACATGTGTGTCGTTGATGTGACATTTATATAGACACAAATTTCCCCTTAAGAAGTGCAATTTAATAGTTAATCATTCACTTTCGTTCATGAATACAGAATTCATTGTCGTAATTGGGTTCAAACATTCATTCAAAACAATTTTCTCGTTTGTTTTTTCTTTTTCTTTTTTAATTATTTCAATTTTAAATTTGATTTTGCATTATTATTATAAATTAATGAACTAAAGAAAGTTGAATCCAAAAAGGTTCCAGTTTTTATTTATTCAATTTTTTTTTTTTTTTTTTGAGTTTCAGTAATATCGATTGTCCGGCCGTGCACTCGCGACCTAATTGTATAATCTCTACATGGTCAGATTTTTGCCGAACGGATGCGCGAATTTATATTGGGAAAAATATTTCATTTATTGTTTCGAACGCGGGACGCATTGCTTTCGACACGATTCCATTTAGCATGATTCAAACAACTTAATTACGTGTCGTGCATTTTATTACATTAATTGGCATTTAATCCTCGACTTTCATGAATAAGCGCATGCGTTTATTGCATTAATGTCAAACTTGTTCAACTTGCTGGTTCCGTTTTGCTTTATTTTTTCCTTTCTGTTCCTGTACGTAACGTACGCCGTTTAAAATAACTGTCTGCTGATAAGAGAATGCACCTTTTTGTTTTATTATCTCAAATTAAATCAGAACAATTGTAATAATTGCGCAAAATTTTATTATAAAAGTTTCGTTGAATCGAACCTGTTACGTCTTAACGAACTTAAAACAGAAAGAAAAATGTGATTTATTTTATCGCATCTCGTGCTCACGTTGCTCGAACGTGCAAAACGTGGTACGTGAACCGATACGCACGACACGAAAATGGCAGAAATAGTTATGCGACGATTGATATTGACCGGCGTGTGTTAGTTCAAGAGGCTCATTAATTATTATTATAGTTCATAAATTACGAGCCGAGGCTTTTGAGTGTTGCGACAAAACGTGGCGTCGAATATAACAAGTTGGAGAACGTTTCAATGAATCCAATGTTTACAAATTGTAAACAATGAAATGTGCAAATAATTGAATATTATTTTTGGGTTGAATTTTGGCCGGAATGTTTATCCCTTTGAAGTACGTATTGATTTCAATTTGAACCGTAAGCTGCATGTAACACGGCCTAAATAATAATAAAAAAAAAAAAAAAAAAACTTTTAAGTTAATAATTTTATTTATAAACACTTCGATCGATGAATTATTTGTCGATGGACACAAGTCAGACGAAACGAAAACTCCAAAAAGTTTTGCTTCCAACACTCATAATAATTTGTCTTCCATTATTTATGGATTTACCACTTACAATTAATCAAAAAATTACACTTGCAAATGCAAAATTCATCAACACCAATCAGACATTAATTATTCATAGGTCGATCAATGCAGCATACAATTTTCAATTAGATCGGCACGGTTCATAATGTTGAACGCGCTAAATTTAATTCCGAGCCCTTTGGAAATTATATGTCCTGCAATAATTTTCAATTCAACGATAATGTATGATTTTCCAGTTGTTTGTATCAAGTTATCAGTGAGAAAACACGTGCTAAGTTATATATAATTTCTCCATGCTTTGAGCGTTATATTGATGGATTTGCTTCAAATTATAATTTCCAAAGACAATTATAAAAAGTTTTCAAATCTAACATTTGTATTAATAAAATAAAAAAAGATAAATAATTGTTAAGGCTTGTAGAAACAACATTTTTTTAATCCAATAAACATTTTTTGACAGGAACACGTGAACTTGGTAGGACAGGATGCCGAAAATGGGCCAGTTTTGGTATCCATCAAAGCGGAAACCGTGGCAGGACAGGAGCACTGGCGAGTTTTGTTGCGACTACGAACAGGTTCGACACACGAGTTGGTCCCAGGCTCGACGCTTGGGCCCAATCCATCGCCGGCAAAGATGGTGAAGGTACGTATCACAAAATTACATTTCCGTTTCAGGGGCCTCTGCAGCCCAAAGCTCTTACAACCGCGCGTTTTATGCTAATTTTATTACCGTCCGAATAACTGTTGAAACCACGTATTTGCATCGGCCCGCCCTTAATGGCTAGTAATTTTACGATTAGTAGCATTTGAGCACAACGTACACAATCAAATCAATTTACTTTCTCTCTCTTTTTTTTTCTTTTTTTTTTTTTATTTCGAATCGACTTTTTTTTCAATTTTTAATTCAATTTCAATTTCAATTTTCACTTAATCTTAATTTTAATCCAACCGAAGTTTTTCATTTGATTTCAATTTATAATCCAATTTTAATTTATAATTCAATATTAATCTTTCATTGAATTTAAATTCGTCATTGAATTTTAATTTCTTCATTTCTATTTTTGATGGTTTTTTATTTTTTTTTTTTTTTTTTTTTTTATGTTTTCTTTTTTTTTTTTTTTTTTTTTTTTTTTTCGTCTACGTTGAATAAGGTTTGACTGACAAGTCACAGTAGAAATAAATTCTTAACACTTCATTCTCACATACGCGAGTATGTGTTTTGAATTTGAGGAGGCTCTCAGTCTTAATAACCCGTGAACGTCTTTTATGAGCAGCTGGTGATAATTAAATATAGATCTCAGGCGTTATAAATATATACAAGGTACATATAAATTATGGACACATCACAACACACTATATATACTGAAAAAGCTTTCCAATACTTTTTGCATTATTATAAAAACAGATTAATTATAAACGTTTAATGAAAATAATCAGACTTCGCGTTTTATATATATAACTTGACATTATATTTGAGTTTGCAGAAGATTGAATTTAATTTTCAATAACGGAAGTTTAGAATCTGACATTTACTTTGATCCATTCAGAGATGATATTTTATTAAGTTCGGTTGATATATTTTAATTGTTAGGAATAGTTGATATTAAATTCAAATTGCAAAGTTTGTAGTTCGTGATTTTTTAGAATCAAACACAGATTGAAGGAAAAAAAACCTTTTTACTTACTCTACAAAGTCTAGCTTTAAAATTAGCATTTATATTACAAAAAAAAAAAATGTAATAAAGTTACTTTCGAAATGTAAAGAAAAATGAGAAAAAAATATATACACAAAACATTTCGCGGATTTTCTATCGCGTGCGAAATGGGACGTTGCCTTTTGTTTGAATAAAATTGTATCGCAAGCTGATTCGTATCAAAACTCAGGGAATTTATGATGTATTCTTCAACATTTATTTATTTTTCACTATTTATTTGTGACTATTTATTTTGTACTATTTACTTTCTACTTTACATTTAGTACGAAACATTTTTCCCTCCAAAAAAGTCAATTACAAGTTCAGTTTGTCATTTTAATAATGCAAAGTAATAGTCTATGTGACTAGCTTCAACAATTACTTTCATGTTAGTTTCGTGATGTACCAAAGTTTCTAATTGACAAGATCAAATCACTTTCAAGAGAACGCAAATTTGTTAGCCGGGCGAATTTCTTTTACAAAATTTCCGGCGAATAAAACTGTTCTGAAATTAAGTTGTCAAATACACTGGCAAAATGAAAAAAAAAAAAGGAAGGAAAAAGAATGAAAAGATAAAAACACCTTTGCTTGCAAAAATGACATTTTTCCCGTGACAGAAATGATTGCATTTGCTCTTTCAATACGATTCTCAGAAACGAAGCCATGACGTGCAACGCTAATAATTTTTTCCCCAACGCAATTTAATGAAAAAAAAAAGAGAGAGGGAGATGAAAAAATAAACGCTCTCGCGTTTCTACGACAGAAATAAGGACAGAAAAAGTGGACAACAATCATTGCGAATCATAATTATAGCATCGGGTCCCAATGTCGGATCATTGAGAGGCTCAAAGACTTCGTCTGCGGAACGAAGGACGGAATGCACAACCGCGCTTCGCTGCACCGCATTTCCGCTGTGCGGTAAATCTCACAGTCGAGAGAACGTCCCCTCCCCGTTTCGCCGGATTTTCAACAAATATCGCTCATTTCCTGCCACTCGGCTTTCTCATTTGAAATTCAACCTGAATTATATCTCTCGCGGCTTGTAATGAGATTCATCAAATGAAACGCCAATGTCATTATTTCAGGCCTTAAACGAGAACTTGAACGTGAGTACTTTGACACCGGCTGTTTGCTCCGGCGCTGGAACGCTTATAGCTCAGTACGACGAACACGCCCTGGTTTCGAGGTTCAAATTTGGCGTCCTCCATCAGAGAGCTGGTCAAATCACCGAGGAACAGTTGTTCGCCAACCGACAAATCACCCCGGCTTTTCAGGAATTTTTAGATCTTCTCGGCCAAAAAATTGACCTCAAGGATCACAAAGGGTATAAATCATTTTTTTATTCCACTTAAGGAAAAGTGTATCAAAATATAAATTAAAATGTATATTAAGAGATCTGCAAATCTTTTGAACCCATCATGCACATAATCACATGTTTAGTCAAGTGTTTTCAAAGTGCAACATTTTAAAATGTCAATTTTAATGAGAAAAATGAGATTAATTAATGCACTAGTTTTATAACATCAAAATTTATTAAAGTATACCATCAACTTGTACTGCAGCAGTTAAATAGAAAAAAAAAGAAAAATTTAATACAAATTAGATTGCCCTAGCTGGGAAAACATCGTTCCCCTTGTAACAAATAATAGAATCTTTTATCGTTGAACATTAATGAGAAAATGTGTATCGATATTTAAACATAGATAGTACCTTGCACTGTTCTAAATATATATATTCCCCGATTAAAACAGCTCGATGAATGAAAAGTTTTCAAACTTTTGCGCGGATACAATTACGAATTGTTATACAGGAGCATGGATATTTATGCGCACTCAAATAAATCGGGTCTGCATAATGAAATCATTTTCCTTCGTATAAAATTTCTTCCCTTGGAGGTTACGTGTATAATTTATGGTCCCTAATAGCTGCATCCCCAGCATTTGTTTGCTCCCAAACGCGAACACTACCCCTGGTTCATTTTGCTCTTGTTTTCGAAACACTTTCCCTCATTCTCAATTGATCAATGAAGCAAAAAAGAAATAGACTCTGTTATTACGCTTGACTATACAACTGGCGAAATAAAAATGTATATAAATTTCTGATACAAATTGTAGAAAGTAAATCGACCGCCAAGCCGTTCCTTTGATTGCATTTACGTAAACACACATGTAACATATATGTCGCATATATTATTTTAAACGAGAAGTTTCAATTTGTATCTTTTTATCAACTTGATAAAGCTGACAAAAAGAGCACCAAAAAATGAGACATCTCATCTCTATAAACAAACTCAGATAAGAATGCAGATCTCCGTCGAATCGCAAGTCACTGTAATTATAAGAAGAAGAAAAAAACAGTTGTTGGACTCATTGTAATCGCGGTTTAATCGTAGGTTCCGAGGTGGGCTGGACACGAGGCACGGCCAGACGGGCGATTCTGCGGTCTATGAGCTGTTCCGAGGCCGAGAGGTTCTTTTCCACGTCGCCTCAATGCTGCCCTACAGTCCCGGCGATTCGCAGCAATTGCAGCGCAAGAGGCACATCGGCAATGACATCGTGGCCATAATTTTTCAAGAGGAACCCACTCC
This sequence comes from Trissolcus brochymenae, assembly GCA_030523145.1. Lineage (NCBI taxonomy): Eukaryota > Metazoa > Arthropoda > Insecta > Hymenoptera > Scelionidae > Trissolcus > Trissolcus brochymenae. The sequence goes on along the minus strand of JAQQRF010001628.1, from coordinate 6,898 downwards.
CTTCAGCCCGGACATGATTGCCAGTCATTTTCTTCACGCCTTCATAGTCGTGCAGGTCATCGAACCGTGCACAGCCAACACAAGGTTCGCGCCTGCTTGTTCCTTTTCGTCGCACTTATCGGCTTATCATTCGCTCATTACGAGTTTCAATACGAGATAAACCTTATCTCGCACGCTCACGCGTGCACGCCCTGCTTAAATTTTGTTATTTATTTCACCGGCGAACAAGACCCAGACAAACAGAAACATATATGGCGCTTATATGCAGCGATATAATCTCACACATATGTCAGATAAATGGCTGCATATATGCACTATATATAGCCGTACATTTAATTGCATGCATGTTTTTAAATTCTATATACGCGAATGTACGTTAATATAATCATCTATTCCGTTTATATGGAATATATATCCAGTTCATATGCGTCGTATATGTTTTTCTTTTTTTTTTTTTTTTTTTTTTTTACTATAGAATATACTGTGCTTGAACCATCGTCTGACTCATTTGGTATTTTTGCTTTTCAGATACAAAGTGAGCGTGACGGCGCGAGACGATGTTCCGTGGTTTGGACCACCGTTGCCGATGCCAGCTGTCTTCCTTCGCGGCGTCGAGTTCAAAGAATTTCTTTTAACGAAGCTTGTGAATGCCGAAAACGCCGCGTACAAAGCAGAAAAGTTCTCCAAGCTTGAAGTAAGCGACAATTTCATATTTTCAGACGTGCATCGCACAGTTGGCTTTTCTCTGTAGCCAATTGGCAGCTTGATTTTTGTAAAAGATAGCTCTGCTCGGTGCAATTATTATCTTGGCAAAACGAAAGTGACAATGTAATGCTTTGGGCGGACACAACTCGGACTCAAGTTGGTGTTGGTTTTTTTGATGCTCATGAAAAAGCGTTCGTGTCGTAGAATAAAAATTGTACATTATATAAACTTGATAAGAGGCTCTTAAGAGAACGTTTAGACTCTGCTTACGTAATGACATTTAAAAATTGAACGCACATGATCGTGATATAAAATTATTGGTGAACATAAAAATGTGTAAAATGTTGAAGCAACGTTGTTTCATTATAACGAACACGTTCTGTTTGAAAAAAAAAAAAAAATCTCAACATTAAAGTTTTCCTCTCATCTCGATTTTTCACACTCAAATATTAAATTTCATAAATGGACAATTATCGGTTCTGAACCAATCGTGCGTATTTATCCTCAGCATCATCTCTGTTAAATCTCAAGAAAAAATAAACTGTTACATAATATGTGCGAGATAAGGAAACCACTTACAAGTGTCAAACATCTGAATAATCATTGGATATTTTGGACTTTTTATTTTCCAACGAGAAAACTGTTGAACATTATGAAAAAATTTTCATCAACACACATCAAAAAGTTTCTCTAGTTAACAAAAGTTTCTTCAGAGCATCAAAACTATTTCCACGTCTCGAATTAAGACACTGATTATATAATTTAATAAGTCTTTTAAGAGAAAACTTCAAAACATCTGCGAGAAGTATCTTAATTTCAGACATTTATTATATAATAATAAAAATGAAAGCAATATCATTTTCAAGAATTCAAAAATAACAAGTACTTCTTTTTTAGCTTCGAACAAGATCCACCCTACTGGAGGAACTGACAGAGAAGCTTCAAAGAAAGACAATAGAATTTTTGGGCGGTGGAGCCAATTTCACAAACAACTGTCCCGTGAGTCCGACGGCAAGCGACGTATCAGCGTCAGGGAGCGGGGGTGGCGCGCGCTTTTTCGACACTGTTCGCCGCCACCTGATATCCCGAGTGAGAAACGCCTCGACGGAGAGCGTTCCCCAGCAGATCTCGAAGAAGGGTCAGTCAGAACCAAGTCCGCCCAGCAATCGACAGTCAACGTCCAAGATCAATGGCAAACGGTCGACAGAACAGCCGTCCAGTCCGCTCAGGTCGCCCGAGCTCACATTCAGAAGGGATTCCGTGGAGCATGGGAGTCCAAGCCTGTGCAGCCAGGACAGCAGCTTATCCAACACCGATAATCAGGACGGCAGCAGTCTCACGACAATCCAACGAGAAGATCTGGCAGGACAGAACGGCTCGAGCAAGGACGTGTCGATCGTAGAGGCGGACAAACAAGCGCCGCTGCCGAGGCTGAGTCATGAGAACCTGAGGAAGGAAAAGAGCGACAAGCCGGAGGTCATGCAGCACCGAGTCGTTTCCGAGAGCGACGACAGCTCGCTCAACAGCGAGCTCGAGTTGGACCAGGTCGCGTATCCTGACAGCGACACCGGCTTGGAGTCCATGAGCTCGGCTGAGACCGCCGAGACCGCCAGGTGCGCCGTCAAGGAAGGCACCACAGAAAACGAGATCCTCCGAATAGAAGTCACCAAACTCAAGTGCGACAAACTGGATTTGCTTAGACAAAATGTGGTGGGTTGCTTTTTTTTCTCTCTCTCTCTATCTCCTCTACCTGACAATGAACATGAACAAACATTTTGAATTGGGACAGAAACTTTGGAGGAAATTTTGTCGATTATCAAGTGGGAATGATATTTCAAAATGACAAATTTTGTTTATTAATATTCAATTCTGATAAACAAAAAAAAAAAAAAAGAATCATTAAGATGAACTTTACAATTTCAGTGGAAGATAAATGTTGTCAAGATGTTCAATTAAGATTATAAGGATCGAAATCAACCTCTGATAATTTCGTTCGTCGTTCATTCAAACTGCAGATCTTCAGTATCAGATGGAAAGTTATTGCAGACTTAGATTGGAAGACAACGATTTTCTGTATGAAGAAAAGGCGGTTTCGTTTGTCGATGAACGTTAAAATCACAGCTGTTTTAATTTGATATTGATTGAGCCAACTTGTTTCTAACAACCGTGAGAACGTGTTTGTTGACTCATTTCTGATATTGCCATTTATATTGAAGCAATAAAAACGTGTTCAATTAATTGATATTTAATTATCAAAGGAAATTGATGCTAAAACATGATTCCTAGTGATTCAACGATACATCGCGTTTGAATTAAATTATTATATTAATTATTGATCATATATATTGATATTATTTTACAGACTTGTCAACAAGACATCAAAAGGTTACGAGAACGGGAGTTGCAATTACAGTCAGATCTTACGGCCGCTTCAAAGGAGATCCTACGGTTACGGACGATGCTAAAAGAATGTTCATCGGGTATTTCGCTGGACAACAACAACCAACAAACCTCGTCGGTGTGAAGCGAATAAAACAACCATTTGCTGTGAAATTCGTATTAATAAGGCATGCGAGAGTCGCTCGCAACGAAGAGCGTAAACCAAAAAGTCCTTCAGGACCTATGAAAGAAGAAAAAAAAACAAGGCAGTTCTCTCCCGTGCGGGAGGACCAAACAAACAAAGAAATAATAATTTATTGTTGCAACAGGGTCGAACTCTTCAGCGGTTGGTACAAAATCGATAATCCGTAGTCAGAATAAAAATCAGTGTTGCCAAGAAAAAGTAAACGTTATTTTGTTTTGTTCTTGTACAAAAGTGAAACAAGTTTTGTGTAATAAAGAGAGCTCGAATTTTGTCTCGGTGTAAAGAACAGCGACGATCTGAGTGAGATTTTTGAACCGATGTTATCGAGGGGGGTCGGGAAGAGTTTTCAAATCTTGTTCGAGTTATTTGAAAGTGAAAAAAGTAATATTTAATGATTTATTTATTGATAGTTTTTAAGGTACCCTCTTGTAGTCAATGTATAGCAATGGAAACAAAAATTAAGAAGAAGACAAGGAAGAACAAATTGTTGGAGCACAAAACGACTTGTCGTTGTGATGTTAGTCAGTCGTAAGCGCGAGACAATGACACTGTGTTCAGATAAAATTATTCAAGAGGCACTTAATTGTAGAGTGCACGGAGCACCGAGCGTAGAGCACATTGTTTGCCTAATCGCGTTTCGAAGGACTCATTGTCGACGGTGGTTTTTATTATCAATTATTGTGTGAAACGTTTTGTAATTATAACAATTAGCGTGTACAAAATTTAATTTATATAGAAGAGGAACAATTATCTACCCTGAACCACGATACTCGTTTGTACAAATTTGAAACTTTTGTATGCAGCCAGACAACTCTTGATAATAGTCCTTGCGAGACACGATTGGCGTTTTTAACAGTATCTTGTTTTAAATGTATTAACGTAACGATTTTCTTTTGTCGACTATCACAATTTATGAATCATGTTCAAATATGTTTTGTTTTGTTTTTTTTTTTTTTTTTTGTAATTACTATTATTAATTTATTTTAATCGTCGCCTCTTCGGTAAGCTTCGTTTAAAAGAGCCTACGAGATACTAAAAAAGTCGCATTTTCGCCGCATTAACAATAACCAATCGTCTTAGTTAGGATATGATTTTTATGATAATTAATTATTTACTATTATGTATTGATGATTCAATTGCGTTATATATTTTGTATGATTTTAAGTTCGTGTAAATAGGAAGAAAAATTATTTGGTCCGATAGACATTAACTCGTGCATAACAAATACCAAAGTTAGAAGTGAAGAATCAAGATAATTTGTCGTTTTATTTAACATTCCTTCCCGCGGATCGTGTCCACTTTGTGTATCTATAGAAAATTCGAGTATTCTTGAGTGAAAACTTTTGAAATCGTGATTCGCACGCATTTGAAAACACCAGAGAATTTTCACTCGCTTGATCTTGGGATGATTCAACAAGAAAAAGAAACTTAAATAGTCTTCTTTTTACAATTGATGCTTCGTATCAACGTGATTTTTCGTGATTTTATTATTCACAAAGTGATTTGCATTCTCGATGACGTTTATAAATAACTTTACCAATGTACAAACAAAAAGAAAACAAGTTTTGATAAATTCAACGGAACTACATTGATCACTGCCTGCGACCAGCGTGGTGTCATCCAGTGAACTGTTATTGATTTGTAATTTCTCTTCATCTTTTTGATCGGTTGATTTTGAACGCGTGTATACGAAATTGTCAATTAAAGGCTCTCGCAGAACCAGCCAAGCGAACTTTCAACGATGATATAACTTGTAAAAGTTGCAATTTGTTAATAAATAAGCTATTCAAAGTTTCTTTTAAGCGAATAAGGTAAAGTTCTTTTGTCGTTGAAATTTACGTTAATGTATAACGTTTGCGAGAGTCGTTAACGGCTGCGCGGTTCAATGTAGATAATATATAGAGAGAGTGAAAAAGAAACACAAAACTTAATAGAAAAACGTTGTCAGAAAAATGAAAATAGTTTCGGGACAAAGATAAAAGCAATTATCTTCTTGTTGGTGTATGAAAAAATTATTCGGCCGTTGAAACATTTTTGTATTTATTGTGGAAACGTATTTTCAGGTGTATGTATTGTTTGTAGCTTCAAAAATATATGAAAAACGGAAAACAAATTTAATGGAAAAGAAACAAATCACATGTAGCGTTTTGTATGTCGATACAAATTTGTTCGCCCTCTGAATCTAGGCAGACTTTTGAATTTTGAGCCGTCGACGTTTTAGATGGGTTGGAGCCGCATAAGGACCCCACTTTGATGATGTATATTATTTGTACCGATGTATTAGATAACATGGAATATTCTGTACGGCTTCCAATGTGTTTTGGATGGAAAAAGAAATGATAACGAAAGTGTTAATCTCTTTCTTGAAAAATTCATGTGAGATAAATTATATAATAATGCAAAAAACAGTATGACAAAATAAATGTAAAGATATAAACCAAAATGAAAAAAAAAAGAGAAAGCAGAGAGTTCTCCACCTCTATAGTGTGATTTCTACGTTGGCCTTGCAAAAACAAAGGATAATCTTTAAGCCGTTATAAAGAATTATTACAATTAAAATTTGGAGAGAGATAAAGAATATACTATATGGCTATTATGAATCTATATTTAAAAATACTATATATATTTTATATTTAATATTAATCGCGCGAATCTAACAAAACTTATATGTATAAATCTCACTATTCTATTATACCATGCGAACGATACAGAGAGGGGGATACGTTTCTCAAACAAAGTGTATAAGAAATGTTTCTATTTTCTTCCTGCACCAATGATTGGTTCGAGAAAAGCAGTACTATTCGACGTCAATAAATGCAATGAAAAAATATGAGTGATATTCCAATGAGTTTTCATTACGTTTTACCCAATAACCAAACAATTGATCTTTCAAAATTTTTTGTTCAAAGAGAGTTGGGTACGAATTGTACTACAAAATATCTTGGACAAAATACCTACGGAAAAAGGACCTAACAGACAAAATACCTTAAAAATAGTACATTATAATTTTGGTTTCGATATTGCATAGTTCTAAAAATTATACTTCCTGTAAATAAATATTTATTATAGTTTTCTACTTATCCTCGAAATAAGTAAACTTTATGAAATTTACTTTCTGTAATTGATTAACTAACGATTAAGTAGTTTTCAATTCAATATTTCTGTGGTGAATTGCAATAACCAGTTAACATATAGGGATTACACATATACTTAACTGGTTATTGCAATTTACCACAGATTTAATATATTATATATTAATATTTTCTACTTACCTTTGATATGACCTTTGTGTTACACACTTGTAAATATTTCATTTTTTATTTATTCACATTTTTTCACTTCACTTTTTATTGTTTACTTATAGTAAAACTAACCGATTTTGCTTTCACTGTAAAACTTGTCGACTATTAATTTTTGTTATTGAAAAAAAACTCACTCACTTCGGCGGTCCATCGTTGGAGATCGGCGTGAATTACCTGAATGATCCCCCGTTGCGATCTCTTTTTCCAACGATGCCTCAAGGTCATCTTGAATTGACCACCCTGGTCATCCTCTGGCATTGTTGTCGGGGTCCTGTCCAGGAAATGCCGCTAGGATGATTTCTGATGC
>JAQQRF010001626.1:0-10113 GCA_030523145.1 Trissolcus brochymenae | reverse complement strand
AGTGTCCTACACCGCTGACTCTGTCAATGGATTTAACGCAGTCGTTGAAAAACAACCAGCAACCGTTGCTGTAGCTGCTGCCCCGGTGCAACCGATCCCTGCGAAAATTGTAGCCCCATCACCAGTGGCTCTTACGTCCTATGCTACCCCAGCCATTGCAAAAATTGCTGCACCGTTGACCTACACCAGTTACGCCGCTCCAGTTGCTGCCTACTCCACCTATTCGGCAGCTCCAATTTCTGCAAAATTGACCGCCCCAGTTGCCTACAACAGTTATGCTTATCAAGGTTTTGCGTCTCCACTTGCGTACTCTAATCTTGTATCTCCGTTTGTACAATCCAGCTATGTTGCCCCGTACTCTCAAGCTTACTCTGCTGCTTACTACCAGTAAATAATAGGATCATTGTTCATTTGTAATATATATTTTGGGATATGTTGAAATAAAAATAAAATCTCAACATTGATGACTTATTTATTATTTTTGCACTTCTAGCTTAATAATTTTGTCTAGTATTTTTTTTTATTTAAGCTAAGGCTTAAGTCAGCTGAAGCGTTCAGATGACTTTAGTTTGTGAGCCAAAATTGAAAAACAATATTAAATGAATCATATCAGAAGAATCGTCCGGACAAGAGGCAATTTCTTTTATAGAATTTTGTTCAATTGAAAACAGGTAAATTTATTTGAACGAATATACTTTATTTATCAAATGAGAAAGAGGGGTCGAAAATAAAAATGGTTAACAATGATTAGATAAATAAAAAGTTACTGTTCAAAAATAATTTTGAAATATTATTGAAATTGACATTTTATAAATGTTTAAGGAATGTTCAAGAAACGTAAAATTTTAGTTACAAAAATAAACTAATTGTTAAAATTATGCCAAAATTGCAGAACATCCAATTTTGATTGTTAAATTTATGTTAAATGTTCCACATAATTAAATATCTATATATTCAGTTTCACGGTAAAAAAGCACAATGACATTTAGATTTCACGAACATGTTGTTCATTCGAGTGTCCCAGATAATTTAAAATAACCGATATATTATTTTACATTCGGACTTTTCTTTAATATAAGAATGTATTAAGATAATGAAAACAAATAGAAAGTTAAAATTATTATGTTTCGATTTGGAAAGAGGGCCCTCTGAGCGCATGTCCGGTTATTGCATTCGAGTCTTTAAAAAATTAAAAAATCGCATTGGCTGATAAAAAAGTGTTTCGTTATACAAAAATGTTTTTGTACTATTGAAAAATATTCTAGCACCATAAACCTTGCCCTCTAATGTAAAAACACAATAGATTCTGCGAGGGGGAACAGTAGTTACGAAAATTTTCAATACCGCGATTTCTTAATTCAATTGTCTTTTTGGGTATATAAAGTTAGCCAAATTAGACAATTTGTATCATTCGTTGAGTTTCATTTGAACAATCATCATGACTCCAAAGGTAAGAAAACTCTTATTATGCATAATATTGTTACATTCAAGATTCAATTCGAATTAAAATTTGAAAATGGCAAATAAATTTGATATTGCAAATGTTTTATGTAAAATCTGAAATAATATTTTTGACTTTAGTTTGTACTTCTTGGTGTATGGCTGGCTGTGGCCAATGCTGGTTATGCACCAGTGGCACCATTAACTTACAATGTTCCTGTCGTGTCTGACTACTATCATCATCCTCAATATGCTTTCAAATATGGAGTAAACGATCCTTTTACTGGCGACAACAAACACCATGAAGAAAGCCGTGACGGAGACATTGTAAAGGGTAGTTACTCCCTTGTGGAAGCTGACGGAACACGCCGAGTGGTTCACTACACCGCTGACCCTGTCAATGGGTTCAATGCAGTTGTCAACAAAGAACCGGCGGTATACCCTGCTTATTTCGGAGCACCAACTTCTTACGCCAACTTTGTCACTCCGTATGCTCAAGCTTATAAAACTTGGTAAACAGTCGATCATATTTTGTATATATCTGAAAATTGTTATTGCAATTTTAATAAAAAATATTTTATATTTGAAGTCTTTAATTTGCCATTTTGTTTTATTTTGAGCACTAAGTTCCACAGTGCACCATTTAACAAAAATAATTTTTTTTTTTATTATTTGACAAGTTGATTAGTAATGTAAAGCATCAAACAAAAATAACATTACGTAATGACCAAAAATTCTACGACTACAAACAAAAAATGACAAGAGATATCAATCATGAATGTCTATGATTATTGATGAACATTGTAACTGTAACTATAACAGACAAATGTGTGTCAGAAAAATGTTGAATTTAAACCCAAAATCTAATAACAATTTATTGCTGAATGTATAATGTAATGCCTGAATATATGTGAGAGTTATATATAAATCGATTTTAATAGAAGCACATAATTTATGATTTCAATCTGAAAAATTGTTCGCTGTTTAAACAATATAATGGTAAATTAATGCTGTCATTTTTCATTTGAAAAAGCATTAAAGTTTTGTTAATAAAACAATTATTAATGAACGTATCATTAAAAACAATTAAATATTTTTTGCAGTTTTTATCAAATGTTTTATTAAATAAACATTGTTTATTTAATAGAATTTTTTCAAGCCTTCTGCTTGAATGATTAATTGCCTGTGATACTTACTTGTATTTGTATTTGTATTTGTAGTAATATTATGCTATTCTTTTCTGAATTGTATACTGTTTCTGATATACATTCTAAACTTATTTTTTAGTGTCTTTGTATATATGCAAACGTCTTGTAGAACAACAATTTTGTTTCTAAGCATAATAATATTTTGATATTTGAGAATGATTTAGATTGGATTGTCAAAGATCAAGAAGATAAATTAAGCATCAACTTAAAGCATCATCTTTAGAATATCCATCCAAGGCCCAAAAATGATCAAAAGTATGAAAATCTATTTTTTCCAATTTTTTACTAATTTTTCAAGTTTCACTTTGACTGAACTCAAATACAAAGCATTCAATTGACAGCAATTTGTCTACATGAAATGTTAGATAAGTTGAAACCTGACAGTTTAACTTCGTGAGATTCGTTCAACTTGAAATGAAGGATAATATTTCTGAATCGACGTTCATGATGTAACTGTCGTCATGAAATACCCGCTGGTGTAGACTTTTAATACTTTGAGCGTGTTTTGACTATTCGGTTGCGATATTTTCAGAAAGTAATTCCATCACTAGTTATCAGGTGAAATATTGATAAGTGGGACTGTTTTTGTAAAAGTTGAAATCAATAAAGAGCAATATAACATTTTAAATGGAATAAAAATGATCAAAAATAATAATAAAAAAGATCGAATAATCAGTATTAAACGACATTAAACTTTTTTTGCAAACAGATTTTTGGGTATGTTTAATTTTCACTGTGATAGACACATTTTTTTTATAATTGTTTGCAGAATAAGTAAAGCTGAGCATTTTGTTTATTTTCATGAATAAATGAAAACATGAATATACTGATAAAAATTATATTACTAAACCTCAACTATTTTTGTTTTAATATCCCTGCTGCAATGATCAAGTAAGTGCAATCGTATACATTTCAGATTGCTTGGCAAGATAGAAATTTGATCGTGATAAAGCAAGAATTGATTAAATTAATCCCCGAAGTTACATTTGATAGTGTATAACAAATTAGGTTAGTTTGTACAAAAATGTGTCCATTCGTTCATCCTTCTACCGTAAAGACAATTCGTCGCTAATATTTTTTATTCTCAAAACGAGGAGTTAATTATGTTGTTTAAATGTAAAAAAAAGTTTACTTTAATCTGTCAAATAATGTGAACAAGTAATTTATTGATATTATTAACATTTGCATTCACTATTTTCTTTGCATACATATTGTTTATTGAAAAATATAGCAAAAAGACACTTTTATAGTATTTTTTTCCTCAAAAATTCAAGTCAACAAATTTCATTTAATAGTGTACCCTTTCAACACATAACAATAAAATTTATGCATTGAGATAAATTGTTCGATTTGTATTCAAGGTAATGCGTTTACATTTATTTGATTTCAAAATCATAAAAAATGGTCCTGTTGGTTTAATTGTTGTACCAAGTTTAATTAACGAAATAAAATTGACCAAGTTCTTTTACAGCACCAACAAAAATATATTTTCCGAAAATGAATAATGACTGAAGGAGTAATAATCAAAAATTTTGTTATCAAGATAAAAATATATATTAAAAAATTATTGTTTCATTTCAGTAAACATTACAATCTACAAACAAACGAGAAACATTTACCAGGCATGGTAAGCAGAAGTGTATGCCTGAGCGTAGGGGGAAGCGTAGGTAGCATAGGAGATGGGCGACACAATTTTCGCACCAAGAGGTGCACCGTAGCTGGCCAAAGGAGCGGAGTAGCTGGCGTAGGTCGCTGGAGCAGCGTAGCCGGTGGCATAGGTCAAAGGAGCGGCAAGTTTGTTGTAAGCTGGGGCAGCATAAGTCAATGGAGCTGCGAGTTTGGTGTAGGCTGGGGCAGCATAGCTGGCATACGCTACTGGGGCGGCGATCTTGCTCACAATTGGGCCAGCAACAACCGGAGTAACACTTTTCACGGCAAGCGCGGCGGGTTGCTTGTCAACAACGGCGTTGAACCCGTTGATGGGATCGGCGGTGTAGTGCACGACGCGGCGAGTTCCATCGGCTTCCTGCAGGGAGTAGCTGCCCTTGACAATGTCTCCGTTACGTGATTCTTCGTGGTGTTTGTTGTCACCGGTCAGAGCATCCTGGACTCCATAACCGTAAGCGTACTGCGGTTGATGATGGTAATCAGCTACGATTGCTTTTGCCAATGGCGCAGCATAGGCCAGTGGGGCGCCAACTGGTACTAAACCAGCACGGGCTGCGGCCAGACAAGCAGCGAACACTACGAACTGAAAAAATACAACATTTTATTACAAATCAATTCAACAGATTATACAAATAAATGAACAAAGATTTTGTTTTGTATTCGTTTGAAATGAAATTACGCTGCGTTTTGACATTTCAAAATTATTAGATATAAGATTTAAACTTGTGGTCAGGATCATACCTTGGATGCCATGGTTAATGTTATTCGATCGAGATTGATTGAATGATGAAAATTGAACATATGACAGCTTCTTTTATACTAAATAGTGGACACTGTCTAACAATATCTGGGAGTAGCTGACGTAACAAGTGACACTGTACGAAATATGCCATGCGATTTTTCTAACGAGAGAAGGGGCTTTTTAATAAAGAAAAGAATGAATGTCCTAGCTTATAGTTTTGATGTTTTGAAACATTCTATTATACAGCAACTTTATGATTTTGTATCAATCATATAATTTCAATGAGACAGATCGATCGTATCAAGTTTTTTTTCTGTTCGAGAAACAGTTTCTGGCCTTGAAAAAAAAAATTGAATTTGTTCATTGAAAAATTCTAAGAACTACAATCAGTTCTTATCTTTACAAATTAATATTTTTAAAATTGATGACAACAATGTAATAAAAAATTCAGTTGATAAACAACAAGAAGCTTACTTACAAATGATTACTTTTTTTATTTTTATTTGTTTAAAATTTTGCAGAATAAGAAACAAAGAAATGAAACTTCCATTTTACTATCACAGTATATTATGAAATTTTAAGATTTATGGAGTTTTTATAACTTTTGTTTCATATATATATTCATCGAAGGTGATAAGAAACAATGTTTTTCCAAATGTAAACAACCCACAAATCCAGATGTATATCAACTCTGATGTGTATTCTACAACATGTTATATAATTATTAAAAGAAACATATTCAACTATTATATGAATTTTTTCATTGCTTATTATAGAGAGGTTTGCATTTTCAAATGAAAAAAAAAAAAATTTTTTAATTAGACGTTAAACCAAAGGATGGCGCTCAAAGTCAGCTCAAGCAACATATTCAGCACTCTTTCAACTGCTGAACCGTTGAAATCAAGCACGTGTTGTCTTTGTCCGTAGTTTTGGCTAATTCAAAAAACAACGTGTTTGGAAAATATTACATTATCATTTTTCCAGTCCTAGTTAACGTGAAAACTGGTGGCTCATACAGTCACAAACAATTATAAACTGCCGGATTATTATTTTGAAATCATCGGATCAATTTTTGTATACGCCCTAAAGAGGTTAATTGCACAATTTTTGTTTGCTTCATTTTGCACTTTGTATTGCAGTATAGTTACGGGGAAGGCTAAATTCTAACAAAAATACCCCACATACTAAAGTCGTTTTAAACATTTCATTTGACTTGAGCTCTTTCATTAATTTAATGTTGTTACAAATTTTTAGTTGCGACTGGAGATTACTATGGGAGAAGTCAACAAAGAACCTTGGGAAGATTTTCCCCTGATCTGGAAATAACTATCGGAGAATCGGTTATAAAATGTCACAAACAAATACTGGGACATAGAAGCCCGGTTTTTAAAACAATGTTTGAAATCAACATGGTGGAAAATATTACAAACAAATTGACTATTGAAGACATTGATGCGAAAACATTTCTCATTTCTAAGACATCTGTATGCGCCAGATAAAAAGATGAATCTTAAAGATTTGTCAATGAAACTGTTGAACACTGCGAATAAATACATGGTCCGTTCGCTTTTCGAAGTTTTCAGTGACCATTCTGATGATTTTGTCAACATTGAAAACGCTGCTGAATGCGCAGTTCTGGCATCTCAAAGCGAATCGTCATGGCGTGAAAAGCTTGTGAATTTCATAGCTAATAATTACGAGCCTATTCGAGAACTTAAAACTTTTCAACTTTTGAAGCTCGAAATTAACTTTATGCTGGCCTTATTCGACAAATTGATTGTTACCCTTAAAAAAGTTTGTTATCGTTGTAACCTTTATGGTCATCCCTATTAAACTAATCTATTTTCATACATTTTTCGTTTTGTCAACAATGGGAAATCAATTCTTGAAACATATCGTATAAAGACCTGATATAATATTTAACATATTATTCACAAACAGAACAAGACTCACTGTTTACAAAACATTTCGCATTATTATGTGAGATTTAAACATCGTATTATTATATAAAAGTGTGCTGTTTAGAAAATCAAAACATTTTACTGAGATGAAAACTGTTAAAATTAATTTTTGAAGTATCTTTTTAACTTAGCGGTCATTAGAAATGTTTGAAAGAAACAAAATTTAATGCGATAGTTTATATTTTTCATTTATCTATTAATTTGTTTTTCGTTCCAATTTTATCTCAATTACAACAATGATAAAAGAAACCACAAATATGATTCGTTTGCCTTTTGTTTCTATCTTTTATTGTAATTAATTTTGTATAACACTGTTTATTTCAATAAAAAATTGAAAAAAAAAACATTTATTAGTAACTGTTCATGCCTTTGTTGAAGAATATTAATTGTGATTAAAAATTTAATTATCAGTTCACTGTCTCCATTCGACATTCTTCATCAACACCTTTGTACATTCCTTCGGGGGTTCCACAAGGTTCGCACCTTGGTCCTTTATTTTTTATAATTTTTATAAATGATTTAGTACTACAAATCAAAAATGCGCAACTCTTGCTTTTCGCCGATGATGCAAAATTGATTATGACTGTTATGCTTTTTGATGATTGTCTCTTACTTCAGTCAGATATTGTAGCATTGGAAAATTGGTGTGTCAAAAATGGAATTGTTATAAATGCCAAGAAATGCAAAGTATTACGTTTTACAAATAGCCGTGATATACTACAGTACCCTTATGTAATTGGAGATGTTGAAATTGAAAAATGTTCTTCCATTTGTGATTTGGGAGTCATGTACACTTCGTCAGGTGGATTTGATAACCACGTAAACATGATCTCCGCCAAAGCTCTTCAATCTTTGGGTTTTATCTGTAGATCAACGAAGGATTTCCATGATTGCTCAACACTGTTGACGCTCTACAGAAGCCTCGTGCGCCCTCTTCTGGAATATGCATCGCCAGTTTGGTGTCCATATACAGGGAGGGACAAGAGACTTCTTGAGAGCATACAGCATAAATTCTTGCGCTACTTATCGTTTACACAGGGTCAACCAATGTCAGTTTTCGATCATGATTACACAAACATTATGTCTACAAATGGTTTATTTTCATTAGAATCCCGTCGAATTTATAATGATGCGTTATTTTTATATAAGATTTTGAACGACTTTATTGATAGTTCATTATTGTTGGGTTTGATTCTTTTCAAAATACCCAGTCATACACTTAGATTCACTGATTTATTTTTTATTCATAGGCATAGGTCAAACTTTTTCAAATATAGTACTATTCAGAGAATATTGTCTTTGGGTAATAAACTTAATGAATCTGTGGATCTATTTGAAACAAATCTATCTATATTTGTGAGTAGACTGAAAAGATTATGTTTTTGATTATATTATTCTTGATTATTTTTATAATTTTGTAGTTTTGCTATGTGATACTTGCTATAGAAATTTTTGAAATGTATCAATTCAAGGGTTTTTCCCGTTAATGAAATAAATAAATAAATAAAAATAATAAATTCAAACAATACAATAAATACTTATACTGATTGACGTTGAAAATTTATTTTAAAACATAGCTATTCTAAAAACGACATTAATAAATAAAAATTAATATATTGCATTATTCAGCGTGTAGAAAGTTAATTCGCTATAATGCGATACTGAATTTATTTTATCTCGTCAGTATGATAAAAAAATTAATGTTCTATTAAATAATTGTGGATCCGTAGTACTTGAATAATTTTGAAAGATAATTTATATTAGAAAAATATTTGCTTTATCAGATGCATATTGTTGCACCCCTTTATAATGTAATACGAAATTATTTCATAATAGTTGGATATTCATTTACGGAGTATTGCAATAAGCAATAAGGAACGTCTTTGTGAAAACTTGTTTTATTGGCTCTACTCATCCAAATATAATTTTTTAATGAAAATTTTTTTAATTCGTTTTTAAATAAAATTATTTTTCAGGAATATTATTTCTTAATACACAATTGTATTTTATAGAGAAAAAAAATCGATGAAAAAATTATTGTTGAACAACCGTTTGTTGCATCAACTGCAGTGAATGCATCAGTTTATCGCGAAAGAAAATTTTTATTTAAAGGAAACAATATCTAAACAAGCAGCTGAATAGATCATGGATTTAAATGGCTATTTGCCCTGCAAGGTATATGAGAGCATACAAGAGTGTATGAGTGAGTTCATGAGAGTGTTTAAGAGTGAATAAGAGTATATAAGAGTACATGAGAGTATATGAGAGAGTACACGAGTACATATATATAAGAATAATTAATCAAGTACATGAGAAAACAAAGAGTTCTGATTTTTTTCAAAAATAAGTGTTGAAAAAAAATAAAACGAGTACCACGTGAAAAAATGTGTACAACAAAAATGTTTGTGTTTTTTTATTTGTTGTAATAAATTGAAAATAAAATTAAAACTGTCCAGCATTTCGACTTTTTTTTATTTCTTTTGAACTCCTGAAATCTGTATACAAATTAAAAGCAAACATAATAAGGGATTAATAAAATCAAACACCACTTCCTATAATATAAAAACAATTTTATTCAACTATCATTTTGATCACTGGAAAGGGGAACAGTACATCAGTGTACCAGGCATACAGCACCCGTCTGAAGAACTATTTATATATATTAATACGATTACTAGTTCAGAAAACTATCATTTCAGTACGACCGTGGAAAATAATAATTTCCACACTAGCACTGGTATTGAAAAAACACTTTTGAATATTTAAAATGATTTTTTGCAAAATGAATTCAGAAGCCTTTTTCTTTTTTCTTCACAGCTTACTTGGAATGTATTTTCCTTTGATTTATTCATCCTTAACCGATAAGGATAGTTTACCAGTTGTAATGTGCCTGTGCATACGGCGAAGCATAACTAGCAAAAGAAACGGGTGTTGCAAATTTGGCAGTAATAGGTGCAACGTAGTTTGTCAAAGGAGCGGAGTAGCTGGCGTACGAAGCTGGTGCAGCATAGCTGGTGGCGTAGGTCAGAGGAGCAGCAAGTTTGGCGTAAGCTGAGGCGGCATAGCTGGTGTACGCAACTGGTGCAGCGACAGT
>JAQQRF010001625.1:0-10127 GCA_030523145.1 Trissolcus brochymenae | reverse complement strand
ATATAGCAAGAAATAAAATTTTTTTCTTATTAGCAGTCAAAATGACTGCCTGTGGCCTTTCTAGGTAGTTGACAACTCCGGCCGTTCTAGTGTTAAACGAAAAGTTTATATTGGAAATGTGTTTTATTATTATTACGGGCTAGAATGTATAAAATCATTTCTTAGATGTAAGTATATTATTTATTTATTTATAAGTTAAGGAAAAAATTTATTTATAACTCAAAAAAATTATTTATTGAAAAATAATTGCTTGGATTCAACGAAACAATTTCTTCGAGTTAAATATATAATTTATTTTTAATTTAAACAAACTATTAATTCAAATGTAATAATTGTTTTATTACGAACAAAAAAATAAATTTAAATATAATTTTTCATTCGAATTAAATAAAATTTTCATAGGTTCATATGTAAATTAATTAAAATATAATTAATTAAAACATATTAATTTTTAATATATTTTTTTTTAATTTACTACATTTTTTTCTGAGTGTTTTTTTATTGTTGTCTACAATAAAATCCAAAGTTATATGAAATACAAAGTTATAAATCAACGAACCATCGGTCTTGACCGGATGCCGAGCTTCATAAAATTTTGTACAACTTTATTTTCTTCGAATTATTTTATTTATTAAACTATATAAAAATGTTTAAAATTTTAACGAGTCGTTGTCTCCTCGTTACATAACTTTATTTATTAAATTCAATTCAAGTATTCAAAAGTATGTTTGACAAAGAGTCAAACATACTTTCATCAAAGTCTAATCCATGATGTCGACCAAAATAAAGAAAAGATATTTCTTGTATACGTATTTCAATACGTATTTCTTGTTTACTTTATTGTTTCTGATGATGTTAGTGGGACATCATAAAAGATAATAAGTGAATTCGGTTAAACATTTTCGGGTGAGATAACTTATTCACGATCTGTAAAAGGAAACCAATTCTAGGAATTTTTACCAATATATTACGTAAAAATATATATTTGAGTTAATTCAAAGATTTAGAATAAAAATAAATATTTTTAAATTCTAAATTACACTTGGCAAAACAATTAGCGTTTTCCTTGAATTTTTAGCATTTTTAAAACTGTCATAACTTTGAGACATTTCTTCAATAAATAATTTTCTTCGCACTATATTAAAGCTTGAAACCTCAACTTAATGATTTTTTGTTAAAAACATTTTAACTTTGCATCTGATGGCGATGCTGACAAATGATTCGGTGGAAGGAATTTTAGGGGGGCGGCAATTGTTTTGCGGAGTATATATGGATCAAATATCAGAGAAAATGGAAATTGTTTTTCTAGAATTGCTAGGGCCAGCAATAATCCCTCCCATGCTGTTGAGTAATATCGCACCAGGCTTCTGTCGTATTTTTAATTGAGGCAAAATTGAATCACAATTTGTCACGTCTAAATTTATTTATTGTTTTTTAAGCTTCATCTTGATAATGACTGACTGAATATGTTAAAATACATATGTTTCTGATAATTAATAATCATTGTTCGAAATAATGCCTTCAAGTTGGGCCTTTTTCTTATTAACAGCACGGCCGTGGCTGACGACCCTCGTGAACCAGCCAGTTCGTTCAGAAAAGTCGTCTAAGCCTACTAAGAAGTATTTATTATTTAGTAATGCATAGAACTTCGCTAATTTGTTATCAGGCCAATTACAAGGGTTCAAAAATGCCCATGTAAAAAAAAACTTACTGATCAACGTAGGACTAACGTTGCGAACGTTGGATCGACTTTGGCTTCCAACTTTGGATTCATTGTTAGCAGACCTTTGGGATGAAACTCCGGTACAACGTTGATAGCCAATATTGGCTCAGTTACGGAAACCAGCTCCAATACAGTTCCAATATTATAAGCTAATATTTGCTCAATTACAGCAAACAGCATAGATCTAATATTATAAGCCAATATCGTCTCTATTTTGGAAACCAGTATAAATCCAATGTTCGATGCCAACTCTTTTCCAATTTAGCATGGTGATACAGTTTAAAATGTTTTTGTTATGCTAATGCGAATAATAAACAATAATCATAATTTTCAATCCAATATTTAATTTTTTATTATATTAGTTAGAACATTTTAATATTACATCGTATAAATATACGAAATTATTGAATGAAACTAGATTATATATAAACATAAAGTATATGCAAAATTTTTTGAAGATAAAAATAGCAAATCACGTTTTCATAATATACAAGACGGTGCACATTATTTTTATGCAATTCGTACGTTTCATCCTCCTTCTCTGTCACCAGAATAAGACAACCAGTAACTAACGTATGATTTTACGACATCAGGTGCGACTCCATATTTGTAGGTTATAACCCCTGAAAAATAATGAATTTAACTGTTATAATGATGTTCTATTCTATTTGCATAATCAATAAAAATTAAAAAAATATTTTACCTTTAAAGCATTTATATACTGAAGTGACAGAAAAGTCCTCTTTATTGTTATTTTAGTAGACTCGTTTTGTGCCTTTATGATTCAATTGAACTGTTTTGTTCATAACGGATTTCAATAATTTTTGGATCGCCTGTTCGTGAGTATTTCCATTATTAGTAAAGTTATTAATCATATTGACCTATAAATATATATTTAAAAAACATTGAATTAATAAAAAATAAATTAATTTTATGTTATGCGATCGACGGTTATTATACGTTACAAAATACAAAATACAAATACATATGCGTGAGGTTTCAGCCGTCTGCTAACACCTACAGCACTCAGAAATTCATCCATTGTACTCTCACACGCCTTGTAGTCTCCCGGTCAAGACTGGACATTCGGTCAACACATGTATGGCGTCTTCATCCCCCAAATGACATCATCTACATATGTTCTCTTCTCTATCCATTAACAGATGTAAAGAAAACTGTCGCAGAGTCTGCTGCCAACTAGAAACTTTGTGCAGGTTTTCCTGGTGCCTTCTTTAGCCAGCATGTCGACAATTTCATTGCCTTCAATGCCAGTATGTCCTGGCACCCATTGTAAGCGAATTCTTGCACCAGTGGCTGGTTCGTCGATCGTGGATCGGCACTCTCTCGTGAGTTTCGATCTGTGTACAGACCCGCCAATGGCTCCCATCACACTTCAGCTTGACCAATGCAAAACGTTTAACGACATGGAATGGGGGTTGAGACAGATTTTGCATGTCTGTAAGAATAGGGCCATCAATCACCTTGGTGATTTTACTATGTTACCCTTCATGCAATCATAATTCCATAGCTTGTAGTCTCAAAGCTTCCATCCTCGCTGCAGATTTGATGTGAATTTTTAGACCATCGAGGGCCTCCAGCGCCGTAACAGGAGCCGTTCTCAAAGCTCCTGAATAAGATTTGTTCGCTTTTAAATTATTGTTTATCAAACGTATCCGTAATTTACGATAAGTTGTAAGTTAGAAAATAGCACCAAAATCGACTTGGAGAGGCCCGTTAGTGGTATTAAGTGTGCGCTGCATTTGTTGATGGTTATTTTTAATCTCAAGGAGGATGCTTCGTTTGCTGATAATTGTACAAAGCTGAATCTGTTTAGTTTTTTCATCACTTTGTCTGACCAAAATATTATATAATAGACCTGCAAAATATTTAAGATGAATTTATCGTAAATTATGGATACGTTTTATAAACGATAATTAAAAAGCGAACAAATCTTACCCAACTCTCTATTATCAAATTGGGGTTCTTCTCCATCAGAATCAGGTTTTCTTGTAGCATGACGAAGTTCAACGTAACGTGTGACTTTAGTTACTGAAAAACAAAATACAAAACAAGTAAATTTATATACTATAAAAGTATTTCATATCATACAGTTATATCGATATTCTAATTGTGTTATACCTTGGACTGGTGATCTCATTGGAATTCTCGACTTGTTCGGCAATTTTTTTGTAGTTCCTGATTCTAACAGAAAATGAATGAAATGCACTTTTACCTATGTTACAAAAAAAAATTTTTGTAAAAGGTATTTGTAAAAAAATGATAAATTTTAAAAAATTTCATAAATTTCTCCAAACTAATGAAAATAACATTATACAGCAACAGTACGTTAATTCATATTAAAGATCAAACAGTTGATTGAAAATTAAAAAATTAATTTTAATTGCGTCGAAATAAAACTATATACAACAGTTACAGGTTTTCATGTGCAACAAAATAATTGACCTTGTACAGGTCCAGACATAAATGTATTTTCTACACAATTTTTTTCTTCAAACATAAAATCATATTTCCGAAAGTTTGATTGGAATCTATTAATTAATTAATTATCTACTATCCAGGATATATATCGATGAATAAAAAAAATACATGTTTTGTAAATATTTACCCTTCTCAATGGCAGTCGTGAAATTCACTAACTTTTGTCTGTAGTCATCTGCTTGCTCGGACTCATTCGGTGATTTATGTTGCATCTATCGGCAAAGAACGTGCATCGTAGTCTGTTGACTATAAAAGTCGTAATTAATACATTTATAACGTGACTACACATTGTTTTTTTGAAAAAAGTAAGTAAATACGAAATGAAAATTAAGTTTTATTTTTTCACTTTTTGAGGTGCCATTTTCACTATCCATGGTAATGGCGCAATTTCTACCCTCAGTATCAATTTCAAAAGTAACGTCTTTTGGCGATTATTTGTTCAATGTTTTCTCCACATTTTGGCTTTTATAAGTATTAAATTTCTTAGGCGTCGGTTCTGATCGTTGTTTTACTAGTTTTAAAATAATAATTTATATAAGAATTGTGTTTTATTTTTTTAAGCACGTTAAAGACGAAATTTGACGTCATCAAGTAACGATGAGTATTTGAAATAATTTCTTATTTTGTTTACCTTTCAAGTTTAAATCATCAGTGAACCAGTCAGACTTCGTGCTGTTATCCTCAGATTCGAAATCGACATTTTTCGATAGTAGTTTTTTTCGTTGATTTACTTTACTCG
This sequence comes from Trissolcus brochymenae, assembly GCA_030523145.1. NCBI lineage: Eukaryota > Metazoa > Arthropoda > Insecta > Hymenoptera > Scelionidae > Trissolcus > Trissolcus brochymenae. Next base: position 5,166 of record JAQQRF010001625.1, on the reverse strand, counting down.
TCAATTTTCTGTTTGAATTATTTAATTCTGTGAATCTAATTGTTTTTTTGTCAGTTTTACTACAGTTTGTTAAGGAGACTCTCCACGCAAAAATAAGGAAATTTGGAAATGCAATTTTAAAAATGCATGAAACTAATAATTATGCATATCAATGTAAAAGGATGGAATGCTTTTACGGCGGTTTTGCTGTCTTGTAAAAAATAAACCTTCAATTTTTATTATATTTTTTAATCATTTATCAATTATCATCTGTGTTTTGCTAATTAATAATAAATAACAATAATAATTGTTTATAACAATTAATATTGTTTATAACAATTATGGAGCTGGAATAACAAATTAATAGTTTAAATAAAATTATTATGTATTTTCAAGTCAATTAAGAATGTAAACCGCAGAAAATGAAAGTGAAACTTTAAAATGAGTTTTTCTCATAAACTTATTATTTTCGATTTTCCAACTTTGAAATGTTGTTGCTACCTCAATTTTCATCTAATTTGCTTATTTTTTTTACTGTTAAGAATTCAATCCTCTAGAACAGTTACGGACAGATTTTAAATAGCTATTGATAAAAAAAAGTTAAGAACAATAAAGTAAAAAAAAAACACGTTTTTTTGGTTTGATTTCACATTATTGTCGATAACTTTTGTTTGTTAATAGTATTAAAAATCTGTCCGTACTTTACCTAGACCTTCAAAACCTTTTTGAACATTAGTTTTTTAATAACTCATAAACAATTGATTTGTTTTGGTTTTTAATACAAATTATTAATTAGGGCCCTGAACTCTACTAATCGTGAAACAATCAAGGCGTTTGCACTGAAATTGACGAAAATAATATTTTTTGTGGAGAGTCCCCTTAAAATCAAGATTTTCTATTCTTTTATTCTATTATTTTGTCGCTTTAGTGATTTTCCCATTTTATACTGAGAGAAATTCCCTTTTTCTTACCTTTTGAGTATACATCATCACTGGAATAGTCAGACTTTCCACTCTTCCCTTTAGACTTAAGAATGGCATATTTCGTTGATAGTTTTTTTCGTTGATCCATTCGACCCGTAGTTTTTGGAAGATAATCTTTCCTGTCCGTGGCTCAGATGGTTTTTTTGCTAGTTTTGTAATAAGTTTAGAATTACAATTCATGTGCTAATTTATATTTAATTTTATTACCTTATGATAAAATATTGCTTAGTTGTGATTGAACTGCCGCTAGAACATCTTCTTTTTACGATGAAATAGAAACTTCGATTTTTTGTCGTATTTGGATTGTTGGTTTTTTTTTCTTCGTTTAGATCTGACACTTGCCCATGAATGTCATCTTTTGATGTTGCATTGTCAATACATTGTTTTAGTCTTCTTTTCGCTTGTTTGATGTTATCTAAGTGACCAAATAGGATATTATTAATTCTCGTATTTTAAACATTTAAAACATTTTTAAGCACTTTTAAACGTTTTTTCATTTCACACATACTAAGCCAACGTCAATCCTACACATTTCCGACCGTTTCGTTCGATTAATAATTAACGAAACAGATAAATATGCATTATTTTTGGCTGCTTTCAATCCTCGAACCATTGAGTCTAAATCATCATACTGGTCTATAGGTGGGAATTTGCATCTGTCACCCTTTGTTTCTAAAGTCGAGACTATTTCCAAAGGGACCAAAGGGACCTTTCCATCATGAGTTTCATCATTGATAAACTGGATGATTGTAAAAAGACGTGTCGCATCCAGCATGGCTAGATATAGGAAACGAATTAAAAAAATAAATTTTCAAAATATACAGGACTGGTCGATGTGTTTAAAAAAACAAACCAAATAAAATTAAATAACAGACAAAACGACGTATATAAAAATAACATCGAAAAATTATATTGATTGTATCAGGTTACAAGATAAAAGATTTTTGTTTGCTCTTAATCGTTAACCTGAGTTCATTAAAACAAGGTTTTACGAATGTTGAGAATTTCGTTGAAATGTACATTTAAAACACGTGTTTATTTACCTATGATGTCTAAAAAGTCTCGAATTTTTTAACTTTTATATCGTATTTATTGAATACACCAAATCATTATTTCTAAACCTACTTAGTATTTCAAAATCTTAATCAATTAACGATTTGTATACATTCTATTAACAAAAAACAATTTGAAATAAAGAGAAAACAACTTTAATTAATGTGTTATTATTAATTTTAACAATCATTTTTGTTACAAAATCAGTTGATTACTTACTTTACATCAATTTTCGTTTCCGCTTTTTGCAAACAGTCGTTTATGCGACAAGATTTAACCTGCTAAAAAAAATTTTGAAGAATGAGGTGAAGTCAAACACGGTATCGCGTGGAGCTGCGTGCCTCCACTAAAGGGTTGAGGACACCAGCGTTCGACCAGTTATCGATTCATAATCGATATTGACCGTTCATTGTATATTGCACTTTTCACTGACCGACGCGTCATGAAGTTTCTTCAACTAATTTTTAATTGTCGGTACAAATTATTTTTAGTTGAATTAAGTTTCTTTATGTGCATGCAAACATTGAAACGACCGTTATGTTCAAACACGTAACCAAGAACGGAGCTACGCAATTATTGGTTTGCATCCATTAAAACGAAAATGATTAAGAAAGAAAACAAATAAAGTGCTCAAAATCGCTAAAAATTCGCGATCTTGCCCTTAATAGAATTACTTTTATCAATTTCACTTCTTAAGTGAGTATGAGAAATGAATTACAAGTTTATTATTCATCAGAATATTCAAGTTCTATTTGTATGAAAATAACGATGTGAGTGTATTTTCATTTGAAAAAGTTTGGTAAAAAAAAGCTCAAAACAATACTTGTTCTGTCATAAATTTAAAATCCATAAATTTATTTTTTGTGGCAAATTGTTTCGTTTTAATTTCTACTAGTTGAAATAAAATAAGTAAATTTTGAATCTGGCTGTTAATCAAATGTCAAGTATATCGCGTGTAAGAAAGCATTGTGCGTTGAAACGACTTAAAGCTGAAGATGCACACTGTAGTTTTGACATCTATAATGAACTCATTTGTAAGTGTGATTACAATCTCTTGTAATAAGAGTTCATTAATGTCTCCGTCTAATAGTATATGTCGTATCAAGAGTGCGAACAATCACTTCACAAGGATAAACCGTGGTCTCAAGGGCCTGATATAAAGGCTTCAAACCTTCTTAAGCTTTATATCTGAGGCTTGTGTACGACCTTGCGGAATAGCTGGTTGCACTTATGATGTGCCACCAATTCATCGCTGTTGGTCAATGCCAATGTTTGCGTGTTCTGTAGAACCTTGCGTCCTAATTCGCAACGCTTTGTTAGCATATCCTTATACAAAGTTCCAGTTTAGGCTCTGAAATGTTTTTCAATGTGAACGAATTTACTGTCTACATAGTTGGAGGGGTCTAGGTAGGCAGTACCTATTTCTGCTTTTGCTTTGAAGAAACTGCCTTGAGGGCCTTCGAGAATAAATAATAGCGGATGCTGGATGTGTAAAAGGGTATGTTCACAAATCTGGGTTTGTGCAAGGATTGAGAGACCAAAAGTGATATCTTCGGTTGTTCCTGCGAAAACTGTGTCTTTTCCTGTTGAATGCTCATTGACAATTTTTTCGGCTTTGCCTTCGTAGAGGACGGTGTATTTATCGAAGTTACAGGCGTCTTTAGGGAGGAGGTTCCCGTATACTGAACCTCCGTCATCGTCTAAACAGTGACCCTTTTCCAGGGCACACCGAGCGCCTTTAGGTGTGATTATTGTGTGATCATCGAGTGATACTTTTGTGTAGTCGAGTGATACATTGTAGTCTGCAAGAATGGTTTTTACTTTTGCTTGTACTGTTACTTTATTCCAGGATCCATAGGGATCTGAGTAGCTAGTGTGAGTACAATCACTATCTGCGGAAAGGGAGCCGCCTAATGTAAAGCTATGGAACACGGTTTCATTGATTTTTACGGAATCTACAACGTGGTCACCAATGTAAACTCTTCTGGTATCGTGCATTTTTATACATTTGTCTCGAGATATGGGTTTTAGATATTTTGCGTAGCCGCCTTGAACAAATGATACGTGTGACCACATACCATAGTGTAAAACGAGATTCTGCCTATTTCTATATAGCAATATATCACATGGGCTGTAGTGTATTCTGATATTTGATAGAGTTGCACATTCGTGTATGTCGTGTTTATATCGCGTTGATCGATGTTACACGTTCCTATTTCATTTAGTGACATTTGTAGGATTTTGGTTCGGGGTGCCGAGCAGTCGTACCCGTACAATGAATAAGTGGTTTTTGCAAGGAAAAGTATTACGGAAATGATCGAATACATGATGACAAAAATTCTTCTACTATATTATGGTTTTCTATTATGAATTCTATTAGTATGATTGGGTCGTAGTATTGCGGTGGACTGCTGTGAGTTAGAAAATCTAAAGCGTAGACCTCACAAATTGGTCGCCCCCCTAATTGGACCTCCCTAAAATTGATCGAATTTTAAAAAATTCAGTATTAAAGCAAATGTCCCAGGTTAACCTTGTTAGGTCGTCGCCTGAGTGATACGCGTGGTATTCCTCGTATACAGTTCCTATTACCATGCAAGCTGAATTGGTGCAAAAGAAGCCCAATGTTTCCTCAGAGAAAACGGCGTAGTCAGCGTTTAATGTGCCGCAGTAAATTTGTTGAGATGCCATCTGCGACATATTTTTACTAAAATAGATCAATTTTTTATTTGGGTAATGGTTTCATTTTGATTTATTTGAATAAGGGTGCGCACGATGTGTACTCGTTTCCCCCTATGCAAAAAGTTTGAAAGGAGGTTACGAAGGGTTATAATGTATATCAGTTAAAAATGGTTTTCTGTATTAATGTTGTTTCGTTCATCGGGTTTTTTGTTTCGTCTTTTTGACACTATTTGCTCGTGCAAATTGATCTCAAGACGCTTGATTAGAATTTTGTTCAGATCAAAAATTACTTTTCGCAAAGGAACTTTGATCAATTTGAATGTTTTTTTTTTTTTTTTTTTTTCTGATTGTTTGAAGAAAATAGAGAGAGGGGTGTCATGTCCGCAACTTATATTTTCATTTGTTAATCAATAATTATTTGATTTTATCAATTTAAGGCGTTGCCCACGCACACTTGACATGTGCCCGTGTC
>JAQQRF010001624.1:0-10129 GCA_030523145.1 Trissolcus brochymenae | reverse complement strand
ATGATTTTACTTCATTTTGTAACATCTTCGAAAATAATTATGCCGCCAATGACAAAATTGTTAAACGACACTTTGAGCGAGTTAGAAACAACTATGTAACACATGACAAACCTCATGATTGTATGCAAAAGTGTCGCGCTAGGCACGTGCTGTAATTCTATGCTCAATAAAACAAAACAACACGAGTAAAAACTGTGTTATTTTTTGCAAACTCTGCAAATTCCTACCCTTGTCTCTATGCACAATGATTTACAAATGTGTCAGATCTTTCTTGACAGCGGTAACCAACAGTTTGTCTTATTAGTCTCGATAATAATTATATAATCATTTTTCTTTTTGTGCATAAATTAATTTTGTAACAATGTTTTTACGACGTAAATTAAATATTCTGAATGGCAATAACCCTCGCCATTTGCCAATGTTATCGTTATATATGCAATATTTTCACGAACGAGATCGTGAGGTGTGCAGCGAAGCTCGTGTTTGTAAACAGCATGCACAGGACGAACCGGGGCCGTCCAAGCGACCTGTGCTTGTCCGTTGTACGGTGCGAAATTGTGTCTGAGTTGCAAAAAACCCTACAAGTACCTTGTGCAGGCGTCACGACGCGGTTCGTCGTGAACATACAGCTGCATACCATCTTCTTGACTGGTAAATCAAACCCGTAAAGCAAACCCGTCACTCATCGCGTTTCGCGAGCTTCAACTGAGACAGCTGTATCTCGAACGGTACCCTACTGTCACCGTAGAACGCGGGCACGAAATTTGGACTCTTCGTGTCCAGAAAGCGATAATCTTGCTGTCTCGTCTGACGAGTCGGCGTTATCTGAAGACACCTTCAGCATCGGCGGTAACAATTCGAGTTATAATACCGTATTGTAAGACAATATCATGTACGTTTACTTAGTGCGTTAAGTTTCCGCTTAGCTATGACGTATCGCTGTACAAATGGCGCCTCGTCTTAAGACGTTCAATAGGACGCGAGAAATTAGATGTTTATTGTTGAGCATCCGATTACAAGCTTGCTACATGACAGTTGTTGAGAAGACGTACGTTGAATTATAATACTATTTTATTCGTGTATTTATTCATCAATCTCAAATTTGTCCTGATGGGCTATGTGTTTCATCAGCTGTCAAAAAATTAAGAAACAAGCCGAAAAACGCGGTCCTCGCGAGTTGACGCTCGGACTCGCGGATCGGCGGCTGACGCATCGATCGAGCTCCGCATCGGTTGCTCCGCGTGACACCGCGTGACGACACACGGAGCGAGCGCTCTCGTTATCTCTGATTCAAAGTTGCTAATTCAGCATCCTTGAAATGACGTAGCTCTTTCATTTTTTACAATAATAATTAATTTCATTCGCCAATATATCGAGCTTAATAATTTTCGAAATCGTGAATAAGCCGAAAAACGCGGTCCTCGCGAGTTGACGCTCGGACTCGCGGATCGGCGGCTGACGTATCGATCGAGCGGCGCACTGCATCGATCGCTTCCGTATGATCCGCACGACGTCACGACCTGGAACCTAAAATTTAATTCCGCTTAAACTCTTCTTACTCGAGTTCGACGTTTTCAAAAATTAACAAACCTGCGGCATTGCATCAGTGGTATATTCCTCCACCCGTTTCTAATTTTTCAGCCCATTCCTGTTTACGCAGGATCGATGTTCGGTGGATAAATCGATCCGTCGAAACGATCGTTGAACACTGTGCATCATTGCGACTTTAATATTCGCGTGCACTTAAAGAGCGATAGCGCACACGAGTTCTTTTCTTCGAACGCGTTATCGACCCGTCCTTTCGCTCCATCTCTTTAAGATTTAAATAGATCGAGGCATTATTAACTTGAAAATTTTTCTTAAGCGATAAATTGATGGATACTCACCTTCGATCGTTATTTTTGTTCATAATACCAATATATATATTTTTTTAATTATTTTTATAGTCTAAAATCGGCGATAAATTTTTTAAGTACTGAACGGGACATTTTTCGACAAGTGACAGATAATCTGCAACACTGATGAACGAATCAGCAAAAAATCGGTCATTTTGAAAAGATGAGTTCACTCTGACTATAAAATAAATGCAACGTTTTTTGATAGGATCATGTTTAAAGTCTAAAATCGGGGTTTGATTTTCGATTCATTACAGGGGACATTTTTCTATAAGTGACATATAAGCGACAGCGAATTTCTGCCCTTCGTTTTTTCGTTATATATATATATATAGATCGTCAATATACAGACATAAGAATCAACGCGCGTTACCGATTCGGGCCAGTAGGACCGTGGCCTCCGCACAGAACGCGCAGGTCCTCGGTAAAATTTTAATGTTTTTCAGATTTTTTATTTTTTTAGTCGTTTTTTTATTTTATTATTCGTTAATAAAATAATTCGTGTTCGATGCTATAAACGCATCGGTCACAGAAAAATTTGTTTAGTCATCAATTTTTATTTTTTATTTAATTTTTCATTTTATTATTTTTTGATGGCCATGCAAATTTTGTCAGGGGCGACTATAGCCGGTATACCTCGGAAATTTTGAGGTTACCGGTCGCCCGCTTACTACTTACGAGCCATTAGAGCAAGCCCAGCTCATTCTTTGTTTCCTTTTTCATATCTTATTGCAGCAGTTTCTTTATAATTCGAATACAAGATTTGCCCTGCAAGAGATTTTGTTTGATACTTAGGTTGTCTTTTGCAAATTTGTCAAAATTTAGATGCCGTGATTCTTCTCAATCGCATTGGCTTCCATTTGTCACTGTTTTTTTGATCTCTCGTGGATCTTTTATTTTCTCCTAATTGTCTGCCTCTTCTTTTAAAGTTTGTGTAAGGTGGTCTTTCAGCGTTCGGTCTATAAGGCTCTGCACCTCTATCATAAGTCCTTGCTACTATTCGACCGTGTTTCGCTTTATAAGCTTGATTTCGTAGCACTCCTTCTTGTTTCCGTCTTTCTATGTTTTCTATGACAACTGGTACTTTTTTGTCGTTATGAAGTTCTGTCAAAACCTGATGAGTATTGTACTGCACAGATGATGCCAAAGCTCTAGCGTGGAAACTGTCTCACGCGTTAAATAATATCCATTTTCCTTCAATCGTTTTACAGAAGAGCGAATTGTTTGTGACATCCAATAACAAACTAGAAGTGTAAGCACTTAAATCTTTCATGACTTCATCTATCTTGAAATTGAAATTATGTTCGACAAGAGAAGGCATGTGATAAAATGTCTTTTTGTAGCTCGTTTGCTTTTATTTCTTGAGGCTCACCTGACGAATGGTAGGTGTCGTGTATTTCATTATGAATATTCAGAATGTTGCATTTTATTACTTTTCGAGTGCTGACATATCCAAGTTGACTTTCTCCACGTGGCTGAGGCGTGTCAGAAAATTTTTCCAATTTGTTACAGAGGTTTCTGTATAGGTGATTACTGCATTGTATTTTTTGAATAATGATTTGATGCTTTTGATAAGGTCTTCTATTCAAGATCGTATTATAAACATTACTTCTATTACTACTATTTCAATGCTACATCGGAAACCTTTCCATACTAGAAGAACTGACATTGCAATCGAAGTTCTTGAAGCATCTATGAGGCGGACTGTTAACGCCTTTACGTTCGTAGTAGACACAATAAGAACAGTACTTATTAAGAATACCTACGTACAGAATTTTGCCTGTGGCTAAACTTACAATCACAGCTACTCCAGCGAGTGCGTCGTAAGAGTGGCCGTATGAACGTTTCGACCATTGTTTATCTGCTATGACAGTTATAAATGGTATCCCAATTATAACGTCATTTCTTTCAATAGCTAAACGTTTCTCTTCTAAAGCAGCTTGATTCATGATCGCCAATGCAGTATCTGCAACAATATCAAGAACATATTCTCGATATTTTTTGTATGTAGTAGCAGACATACAGTTTACGTTCATAGCTGCGCATAGTTCTTCTAACTGAGAAAAATCGACCATGATCGTTCCAATCATCCGGTATTTATGTCATAAGCCTCATTATTTTCAGGTTCAAATCTAATACTATTTTTGAAGTTGTACATTTGACACTTTATGAAATACTGCACTTTCATAGTTTTCCTGTATACATTTACAAGCTTCAAATTTTTCAACGAGCAAGCAAAAGGTGAGTGTTCGTCAAATTTTTCGTGCAACTCGAAAAAGAAATGTCCACACTTTTCAATACAATGGAAATCAGGATGAATCTGTTTCACTCTATCAGGATCCAATTTATCATGTTCAGCAACTGTCAACGAATCGACGCTGAATTCAGTGTTAACTTCAGTAGCGTCATAATCGGACGTACTGTTATGAGAATACATATTTTGATGTGAAATTTGCTCACTGTTTCTCTCAGTTACAAGCTGATTGTTACTTATTCTCAAACTATTGTTTACGTCATCGATATAATTATTATTGAGAAGAATACTATTGGAATTATCATTGCTGGTCTAATGCACGACTGGTCATTTCCCTGTGGTGTATTGCAAGGACTATAACCAATGACATCAGTTACTCTGTCGTCTAGTAAATGTAACGCGTAATCTTCTGGAATTTCTTTTCGTTGTTTTTCACATTTTTTCTTCCTGTAAGAATAATAAAGGTAAATAAATTAAAACCAAAACGTTTATTACATTATTAGTGAAAACAGAAACACGCAAATTTTATTTATAATCCAACACTCAAAAAAACACTGGAGGTTATACACTTCCATTTTATGGACTTCTCTTTCTACCCATAAATTGGCGTTCTTTATGTTTCAATTTGGAGGTCTGAGAATTCAACTCAGTTGAATTCAGAACAAGTCTTGCGATTTTATAACCTCATCGTTATTGTTGTCGACAAGGATAATCACGTTTTTATTTGTTGTGGTACTATTTTTGTAGTACTGGATACAATGTCTTATATTTTTAATTATAATTATGATAAATCATGAAATGATTATTCAAAATCAATAATTAGAATAAGGAATTTTAACTTCAGCAATACTCAATTCTAAATTCAATAGAGTTGGAGCTCTCATACCTCCAAATTGGAGAATATAGAACGCTAATTTATTGGTAGAAAGAGAACACCATAATCAGGAGGTGTATAACCTCTAGTGTTTTTTCAGTAAATATAATTGTACGATAGCTTTAAACTAAATTTGTTTATTGATATCCTACACTGACTATACTACATACACTCGGCACAACAATTAGCAGCCCCCCCCCCTGAAAAATGAAAATATTCAATCCTTCATAACTTTGATGGATCTTATCGAAAAAAGCTTTTTTTTTGTTTTGAAGGGCTTGACTTGAACTTTAAGAATATGTGGATAAATTTCATTTTGACCCCACAATAGATGGCGCTGTTGTCAAGTGAAGTTACTCAACGAAAAAACCAATCTGTTCAAATGAAGATAACTTTTATTTCAGCCCTCAGAACATGTCTTTTTTGTCTCGAAAAACGAAAATTCAGATTCTGACGAACATTTTGAAAAAAAAATGTCGAAAAACAATCGAATTTGACCAGGGTTATGGGGATTTGAAAAAAGGTGCTTTTTCTGATTTTTTGATGATCCAGGGTAAACCGTTTGTGTTTGTGTGTACGTGCATGTGTAGGTGTTTGTGCGTGTACGTGTGTACGTGCATATGTACGTATACGCATATCCACGCACACTCGCACACGCACATCCACCCACACACGCAGACATGCACGTACAAACACTATCACATGCATGTACACACGCACACGCACAAACACTAACACATGCACGTACACACGCACACGCACAAACACAAACGGTTTACCTTGGATCATCAAAAAATCAGAAAAAGCACCTTTTTTCAAATCCCCATAACCTGGTCAAATTCGATTGTTTTTCGACATTTTTTTTTTCAAAATGTTCGTCAGAATCTGAATGTCCGAATGTTCATCTGAATCGGAATGTCTGAATTTTCCGAGACAAAAAAGACATGTTCTGAGGGCTGAAAAAAAGGGCCACTAATTTTTGTGCCGAGTGTATTTTATATCTTGTAAAATAACAACACAAATGACAACATATTTCTACACTTTTTTATACAACAAAATCGCATAGCAAATTACTATCACATTCTCCGAAACAAATGCCAAATTGTGACTTTCTTTAAGGCTCACGATCTTAGTATAGAATCCTCCTCTTATTCCTCACTAATATGTAAAAATTAAAATTTTTTCGTATAAGCATCATGTTAAAACAACACATCGTATTAAAAAACACGCAAAGTGACTTTATGAACTTTCAGAAGTAACATAGAATATTTGTGATAAATTTCATTCGAATGGCTTCTCGACTAGAAAATGGTGGAAAATAAATTTTCATTTGTAAGTGGAAAATTGTGCAAGTATCACGATAACCAAAACTTACAAGGTGATTTTTCGAATCCGCAAAAAAATATAGGATAAGTTGAACATTTATTTTATTGATTTTTCCATGAGAAAATTCTGAAATTTAAATTTGATATTTTTTTTAAAATTATGTTAGACAAATCAATAATCTGCTTTTGATATACTTTTCACGCATATTTGTGAAATACAGTGTGATTCTCAGTAATGAATTAAAATTGTACACCCTGTAGATTTCGTATGAAAGCAGATTTGGTACTCTCACTTGTAATCGTCCTTCTGGTGATTTTGTACATTGAACACTGATATCGATCGGTGCTCCAACATAAAAGAAAGATTCAACTCTAAAAATATAAATTAAACAAAAACAGAAGTAAATCTAATCAAAAAACCGATCAGTTGATCACGGCAGTATAACTATGTTAACAAATTGTATAACAAATTTTTGTTCAGTTCGTTTAATTTTAATTTTTTTTTGTTTTTGATAAGCAAACAAAAATATAATTAAATTACTGTAAAATTATAGTAAAATTATAGTAATTTTTGAAAGTTTGCTCGCGATTTTGTTAAAAATGCACCACCAATTTTGGATTACTTGAGCGCATTCGAGCGTGCCCAATGGAAAACTCTATTTAAGTAAAATCTTGGTACATCCTCGCATGAGACTTCGATTAAACTTTGGCCTTGTTCTCCTGAACAGATCCAACCACTTTCTTATCATCATCCTGACCGCGTCGTTGAGTGACAACACAGCACAGGTGACTAGGGTCAATGAAAAGTATAAGGTCCGGTTTAAGATTATTCGTACTCGATACACTCAGGTCCTGGAAGTATTTTGGAACAGCACTAGGTTTCGGGCTGGTCGACGCAACTTTTAACCTTCAAAACCTCGCAGACCACCTCGCAGTTGTCGTCCAACTGAACAGTCGTTTCAGTGTTGTATTTAACTTCGCAGCAGAAGTGTATCTCGTCATCCGAGTTGTCGTCAACGATCGGCGAGGCCATCATGGCCTGTAAATGGCTCGGTGGCGACAGCAGCAGCGGTCTCTTGACTAATCTCGGCTTCAGCTCCACGGTTTTCTTAGACTTTCTCACACTACTCTTTGGCAATCGATGCATTGAGTTCACCAATGGGGGCCACCAATTCGAAGTCCTGAGTGACTCCGCAACAGTTTGTTTCTCTTCACTGTTCTGCTCTCCTTTCCGTAGAGGGACTGATCGAACGTGTTAAAGCAATCGAACGTCTTAAAACAGTCTGGAAAACAAACAGGAATTGGCGTTCCTGCGGACCTCGAGCCGGGTGGTGAAGGTGGGCTCCCTTGACGCTGGTCGGAAGTATGAATTAGTTTTTCTGGGCAACTAATGTATGATTATAATTATCCAAAAGTGGCTTATGTCAAAAGCACACCAGTGTCACAAAAGGGATCCAAATACTAGAAGGAACATTTGAACGTCAGCGCAGTGTTTCTTCGATGAGTACCATAAAAAGCTATCTTTCCTAGATTCCTACTGGCAGTGTATTATACTTTGTCGCATGGGGTCTGGGCTAGATTAGTCTTTGGCAAGGTTTCCCCTGGTCGCTTTTATACCGTCTAGGTATACGTCAATTACATCGCACCCCCTCGATTGGCGCGCTCGTCTGTCGGAGGGTTGACGATAGCGAGACGAGTAATATGGTCTTGTCGGGTCGCCATCAAATGGCTCCCCGCGTGAGTTTATCACTAGGTGAGAAACGACCAAGTACCCTGTGCGCCCGTAAATCGCACTAAGCAATCGGATTTTTCCTCTCTTTAGTACTGAGGTCTGTTGTTAGTAGCGAACGAAGTCTGGAACGTACATAAGATCTTGATGGGAGAAAGCAATATGGGTCAAACGATGGACCTAGGTGTGTCGAATCAAATATACGGAGCGACGCTTGTTGCTGACGATTTGATGAACGACGTCTGCTGACGACAGAACCCGCTGTTCTGTTCTCCTTGTCTATCAGTCGGCCTTTTCTGGCTTTATTTCTGCGTTTCATGATGCTCTTCCTGACGACTGCCATCTCGAACTCGTCGTGACACCGACTTATGTGCGACTCCGCGTCTTACGAACTTTTTAACCATCTATCGCAATTGTCACAGCTGCTGCACGTTACCACAACCGAGCACCGCCGCAACCTTGAACTTTTGACGCAAGTGTCTTTGAGCTGTGGGATATTTTTTCTCAGCCTGGATAGGGAAAGAAAGTCGGACTGGTTGCTACAGTTGGCCCTCGTCAGACTCAGACGCAGCTCGAACGATCGAGACTTCTCTACCGATACCTCGAAACTGGTTCGGTATTTCTGTTTCTTCTACTTTTTTTCACTCAACAATGATGATGTTGTTTTCTATTCGGACAACAAAATAAACTGGAATCTAACAAGGGATGAGAAAAACACTTAACCCAACCGAACCCTTCTCCATTTATTAATTAGACAGTCTATACACTAAAATAATAATAACATGGTGTAGTATAGTGTTGGTGTTATGTAGCTACATTTTTTGATTAGGACATGGAAAAACAGAACCTATCTTTCAATGTACGGGTGGATTTGAACGATTTTGAGCTGATCACATGATAAAAAAGAAGATTATATTCTGACGCTGGCAATAATAATAATAAATAAATTGCAATATAAAAAAATAAAAAAATGTAAAATAAAGTTTTCAACAATGATTGATGGCAACTTTTAAAAAAATAAAAAATCAATTGTTTTTATCATCTTTGATGTTATATAATTAAATACTTTTTCCATGCGCATAAGAAATGCACGATATCGCTAGAATTCTAAAAAAGACTTTATAACCCACTTGGATAGCATCAAAATGTAGCTGTGCTATCAGAAATTTGTCAACTTGTATTTTGAAATTCTATTATATTAGATGTTGACCTTGATCCGTATTACCAAACGTCATATTGGATTAGTAGCAAAATCTTAATGTTGGTTAATTGATCAATTTAAAAAACTGAGTTAACCTCGAAATTCAATATATTTGAATAATAATTTTTTTTTGTCGTTTTTTATTTATTTGTTTCTAAACTTTCATAATTTCTTTGATTATCAAGTTATTCATTTATCAATTTGTCATGAAAATTAAATAAATTATTTACAATGAAAAATATGCTGAGACCATGTTTTAGACGATCATTGTCTAGATGTGTCTCGAAGGGTTGAATGTTTACATTCCAATAAATGTGAAACGTTATTAAATTAATGAATTAAAAAAATTAATCACCTCTGTAAAAAGTGCATTTAGAGAATTATTAGAAATTTGTTAAGAACGTTATTCTCAAAATGATTTTTGTTTGAGATTGAAATATGAGTTTGAGATTGAAATTGAAATAAATGATTGAAACTGAAAAATTTGGCGAAATAAAAATTGAAATTGGAATTAAAAATTCGACCTAAAATAAGAAGTAGAAAATGCGCTTTCGCAGAGAGCGTAAATATTTACAGGGCGCCCCGCCCCTCCAAAGCAATGACCGCAAGTGCATCGCTGGTCATTAGACCACAGGTCACTGTGATTCACTCTGATATGTCAGAGTGATATTCACTCTGACATTCACTCTGATTTTCAGTGTTGAGTCGATCAGTCGACTAAAGTTTTCTTACTATTTTGGAATTTTGTTTCCTCTGTTACGTATTGCATACCTTACGCCTTTTTTAAAGTTAGAACCCGAAATAATTTATGTTTGAATTGAATAGACAAATTGTTCCAAAATCCAATTCCT
>JAQQRF010001623.1:0-10137 GCA_030523145.1 Trissolcus brochymenae | reverse complement strand
TAATAATAATAATAATAATAATAATAATAATAATAATAATAATAATAATAATAATAATAATAATAATAATAATAATAATAATAATAATAATAATAATTATTATTATTATTATTATTATTATTATTATATAATGTACCATAAATGGTTCATAGAGGATTAATTAGAAACGCGACGCAATAAATTATCTTGATAACGGACTGGGCCATCTATCATTGTTGCAATTCATCCGGATAGTGCGGTTAAAAGCGGAATCGCTTCTCTTGTTTTTTTTTTCGTCATTTGAAACGTTTGGCCAATAAAGGTCTGACAATCGAATTGGCGTATGTCGGCGTCGATTGGTGCAGACGCAACTGAGTTGCCGAGGATAAGAAGTTCGGAATAAATACCCAAAGATGTAATCGGCGAAGAAAACAAGCGGCGCGATTGTTCGCTGAATAATTGAAAGCGCCGCTGGGATAGAACTTTTCTTATATTCCCATCACTGCACTCTCTCTAGCTGAGTTCGGCGGCGAACAACGACTTGGTAGCCGACCAAAGAGAAGAAGAAGCAATGTAAGGAGAGAAGAAGAAGCGAATCAGATGCGATCTCGCGGGCCGATCGACGGTTTCTAATGTATGCCGGAGCAGCCTCGATCGGCTCATTAACGCCCAGACCGGCATTCAAAAAACACGCACACTCAATAGACAAGGATGCATGCAAAAAATTTCACCCATGCCAGTTTCTCTGCGCACGGTCAATATAGACCTCATGTCGTCGGGGTTCTTTGTTTGCATCAGAAACCAATCGCCCACGGGAAAACAAATAAAACAGAGGATCGTGTTTAAACGCGAGATAAATTTTTAATTGAAACGTTTTTTTTCCTTTTTGATGGCGGAGAGTGAATTAATGGCCGCGGCATATATTTGTTGGATGCCGATTCTTATTTTTTTTAATTACATATCTCATTATAAAATAATTATTGCAATTTTGTTTGAAAAATGAAAGTAGACTTCTTAATCGATAGAATTTGAAAAATAAAAAATGAAAAGTTGCAAATTGATTTTCCGCATTCTTAAGAACTTGAAATTATAGAGTTCGATATATCGAGAAGAAAATAATCCCTGTAACAATTTAATAACCATCAACTCAAATCCATTTAATTTTGAAGTTTTAATCATCGTAAACAATTAATAATTCTAATACCTCATAAATAACGACGTGCAATTTGAGCTTGATTACAGTAACGATCTCTATCATTTCTGCACGATAAAACTTGGTGAGGTCTTGGCTGTAACGCGCAACATCTTTAATAATATACAGGGTGGAGAAATTGTGATCGAAGGATACTCTATTGGAAAGCCATACTTTAGCCGTCCATTGAATAAGTAATGAGACAATATTTTTAAAACGTCTATAATTCGTGAGCGAGTGCTGTTTCCAGCGGCGCTACCGCCGTCTCACAAATGGACCCGTATTTATCGGTCCGGAGAGTAAAGCCAAGCCACACGGCTAAGAAATAAGGGTGATCATTTATGATCGCTTCTTCTTCTCCTTCTTCGATTGCACCCTCCCTCTTGCGCCTTCTTGCCCTTTTGACTGTACAATCGCTCGCGGAGAGCCGTCTGAATCGGTCGTATTATTGCAGCCATTTATCGGGGCTGCATGCCTACTGTTTTAATAATGACAAACCAACTTTACAAGTCTCTCTCTTGCTCTTCTGCTCGCAAATAAAATTCACGCACGGAGATCGCTTACGTGTTACGGGGTATCGATAAAACTGGATTTAATAGACTTTCGGGAGATGGAAAACGCTTGTTTTAATCTCGTCCATTTTTCTTTCTAGAGAAATTAACATTTATGAACCACTTGTTCAAAGTAGTCTGGGAGGCGTGTTTACAAAGTTTATTTTATCCCACGGTATAACCATCCATAAAACTTCAATTTATTTCTCGGATTTCAGATTATCTCAAAATAAAACTAAAAAATAACAACAAAAATAACAAATCATTAATGTTTTTCTTTTTTTTTAGTAAAATTGTAAATTATTATTCAAGATTCAAAATGGTCGATAATGACTGTTGCTGAGAACTCGTTTCTAGTTGGGTATTTAAAAAACAGAAAAAACAAACAAACAAAAACTGATTTTATAGGCGCGTCTTTTGAAACAACTGAAAAGCCATAGAATTTAATCAGTCCTAGGCTTGCTTGGAGATGACAATTATTCGAGCGAGCGTCCGATTGGAGCGGACGTCGTAAAGATCGAGGCTCACCTTATCTGCGCTTAAAAATCTTCGTCTTCATGTTTAAGTTGGTTGGATTGAATAAAAATGTAGCGGTGCGAGTTTCACACCGTGGCCGGATAATGTGAGTGCCGCGATTGTACATTTTAATACGCGAGGCATCAGCCGCGCTGCTTCGTAAATTGCGCGCTGTGCGCCGCGGTGGCGCAGCATGCGATGCCGATTGATGGCTATAAAGTTTATCGCGGCTTTCTATTCCATCGGTATGTATAAAGTAGCCAGTTCATCCGGCTACTTTCTCGTCTCGAATTGTGCTGGGAAAGCAGGACAACGACGCTACCCGTTGTGCCCGCTTATATCCAAATATATATGTGTAATGAAGCGCCGTGAAAGGTCCGCGTCATTAAAAACGGGATACGCGCATTTCATAATAAGCGAAAATAATTACCGTTTCTAATCAGCTGGTACATTTGCGAGCAAATCGCGCAGATACGGCTGCGCGTATCAATTTCGCGGTTATTTATGTCGCTGCTTTTAACCGTTTGTGTCATTTATATGTTTTATGACGAAAATGAGTTGTAAACTGCTGTTGCGAAATTAATTATATTAAAGGTCATTTCACGAGCGGTTCGTCGGCTTTGAAGAATTCATAATCAGTATTGTATTAGAGGTCTTCATAATCATTTTCACACATTTTTTATTTTTTTTTCTCACATCATCCATTTTTTCAAAAGCAAGTTTTTTAAATCAAAAACAATTGATACAAATTTAAATATGCAACAAAAGAACAAACAAAAAAAGATTACAGTCTAAGCTCTCTGATACAAGTCCCCCTCCCTGATGTGCGTAATGCGTTTGTCCGCTCGTTTCCATGGATGTAGTTGGCGGAAGTGTTTGTGCAGATTTCAACAATGCACAAAGCCGTGAGATAACGCGGGCATAATTTGTATCATATGTCGTATGTTATGTCGGACACAATAGGGCGCTTCATTTTTTGTAGTTTTTATATCGTTTTTTTTTTATCTTGCAAGCATCGTTAAATAAGGCGAGCGCGCGCGAGACAATTTTAGTTCGCGTCGCAACAAAGTGTCCTTTATGTCAGAGAGACCAAAGGGAGAAACGCTTGTTCGTTGTTTTGCGCTTTGAGTCCCATTGTACTAAGCACAGTGGACGCGTGTATTTATCGCGCTCTTAGACGTACATACATCTAACGCTTCGACCGGGGCAAGTGGCGAACGGCGATAAATTTATTCTCGCGTCTCGCAAAATGGAGATGAAGGTATTGTATGGCGCGTCCTTCGGCTCTGTTCTCGAGAAGAATAATAACGCATTATAAGAGAGACGTGCGAGACGGCAGAGGGCAGTAGAGATAGGCGGTGCGAGAGAGATAGAGTTATGGATGCAGAAGTTCAGCAAGAGAGAAACGCGTTGTGATGGGGAACAAACACATGTTGCACAGTCGTTCGGATCGCGGAGGAACCGCGACGTAACGTAAGACTAACAACACAACGGAGGCAACAGCTGCATGATAGATGGCTGCAAACGACCGCAGACAGAACCGGACGACGATTCCTCGCCTTAGTCGCGGCACTCGAGGGCGACTTCTTTGTCTCACATCCGCGAACCGGTCATTATTGTTTGCCCCCACTGTTTGTTTACAATGCTCCATCAGATTACGCACACTTTCTCACAATAAAATCAATGTTTTTCATTCTTTAAACCGATTAATTAATAGTAGCGATTAACTCTTTAACGCCGGCTACATAGTGTATAGTGCATCCAAAAATTGTCATTTCATTTTAATTTCATTGTTTGAGTTCAAACAATTGGTGATTGATTGATATAGTTTATAACTAGTTTTACTAAGAGAGAGAGAGAGAGAGAGAGAGAGAGAGAGAGAGAGAGAGAGAGAGAGAGAGAGATATCACTTAGCTTCCTCAGTTAGTTTGTAAATTTTATATATAAAATATATTAGATATCAAAAAACAAAAAAAATTGAACAATTCATTTTTTGTGTAAGAGCGTTTTTGGATGTATCGCATGTCACACAGATTCGAGATTATATAAATACATAAATAAAACGTTGTTGAAGAGGTGCGGTAACATGAGTTTGGTGTTTATATCTACCTGATGTAGTATTATACACCGAATTCAGATATACATGGTTACACTTTGTGCAGTCGAGAAGCAAATGAAATTAATATATTACGCAACAAGGAAGAGAAACATGCGATTATTACTCATGGGTAAAATCCTTCACAAGATGGGACCCTTAGCATCTCGAGGTGGCATAATAGTCATATCATCCGATGTTTAACCGGGTTAAACAGCTTATCTTGTTATATTGTTATTCCCTAATTTGAGGAAGAAAAATACGCATTCTCTCTTTAGGGAGAGAAATAATGTGTTTTATTCTCTTGAGAAGCTGTTTCTCTTCCTATCTCGAAAAATAAATAGGCTGCATTTTACAGGCTAAATTTGAAACGGTTTCTCTGTATTAAGAAATTGTTTATTAAATGTATCCATTTTATTAAAAAAAAATATTGCAACATCCTTATTTAAAGGGTTTATGTAACGGTCATCCATTCATAATTACACCGCCCTTTTTCTCTAACATAGTGCAATGATTAACGGCTATTACATTAAATAAAATCTGGTTGAAACAATCTTTTTAATTTGAATAGTTCCTGTAATCAACGAATAAACGGTAGCAAACAAATACGCAAAACAATGAAAAATCTTGTTTTTTTTTTTTTTTTTTGATTATTCTAACTTGCTTGAAGGTCAATAAAACGCAAAAAAGGTAATATCGTGACAAAGTAAATATATAGTGCGTTTGATGTGCTTTGTCGCGGGCTATTCATATTCGTTCTTGCAAATTGTCTTATCTGTGAGAGAAGTCTAGTCCCAAGATAGCATGCACGGTCGCGTTGCGGCAACAACGAGGCGCGCTTACGTGACGCAAACATCAAAGTTGCGCTCCGTTCATAATATCCAGCTCATTCTCGAAAGATATTATGGCCGTTGGCCGGATGCGAGAGACGAGTTACGAAGATGATGGGGAAACAGAGTCTGACATATTGTAACTATAATTATTTTTCGGTGTACTATTCAAATTCATTGTAAAGGGTTATTTACATCTAAGAACTGAGAACATTGAAATCAAATATAAATTGAAGTAACTAAATAATAATTTGTTTACAAAAGTAAAATGGAATTGTAAACACTATTTTGCAAAAATTGAAATGGATTTAATTAAAGTCTCTCCCAGGTGGGTGGAAGACAAACGGGAGTGTGGCGTATTCCTTGGAGATACGGTATGTTTTCTAATTAAAAAGCGTATGGTTCTTTTAAAATAACAGTTATAGTCCTTTGACCGATTTGCAAACAGCGTTGCATCCGTGAGTTTTCCAACGGAGTAGAGAGAAAGGGAAGATACGTAAGCGCTAAAGGGAACCCGGAAAATGGCAAGAGGGGTATATAACAGGGAGATTTTATTCTCTAGGGAGCAGTCAAAGCGTTGCCCTTGTCATGACGATCTGAGCATCAAACAAGCCTCATGCTTCGCGGCAACACCGTGCTCAGACACGTATGAACGAATCATGGCGTACACGCAGGCACAAACGATACTCCGCGCTCAATCCCTCCCATCCTCCGTCTGAATATATAATAATTGCCTGGATTAATGACAACTTTTAGAGGACACAAGTTCATGCGTTGACAATTTAAGGCACATCAATTGGTGCACAAAACTTGGATTTCAGTGTTCCGTTCAATTAAAGATGACTTTTTTTAATCGGTAACAAATTATTCAATATACGGATCATTTTTTGTGTAGCTTAATTTTTTATTGAACAAACAAACAAACTCACAAAAACTTTTCCATTTTCTTTTATATAAAAATAATGTGCATATGTTATTATTTTTTTGTAACAAGTTTTGAAATAAAGCAAACAATCTGAGAGATACCTCTGGAATGTTCTAGGATATACGCAAACCAAAAAACGGATAATTTTACTTGGTTTCAAGCACACCGACACGAAGAAGCTTAAGCGATGTCTATAGAACTGCATCAAGTAAAACAAAACATCCTCTGCTTCTAGCTTGCACGATTCTAACATGGTTATTATGCGGAAGCAAGAAATTGTATGCTTTACGAAAAGCCCGCAATTTGATGTAAAATTAGGTAGAACGATGCGTCATTAAGATCACAGATTGCTGATAAAGTTTTGTGTTGCTGCGACCAGCCCGACTTACCCTGTAGGCGTGATTATGTGTCCGCATGTACTCGCGCGACACCTGTGTAATCGTGAAACAAGTTACATCTGCCTATTAATCATTCAAATTATTAATCCTCAATTAATCGATTGTCGAAATATAACACAACTTTATCTGTGAGTTCTGGCAATAACTAGACAAGTGTAACCTACACTTACTTGGTTATTACCGTCTATGCCAGTCAGCCCCAACATTTTCTAAGTCTTATATGAAAATTGAGGTATAACTTGAAAAGTTAACAACACATAACGGTTATGAAAGTTATGAAAGTCTGTAAAATTCAATTATCATTCAGAAGAATGGATTAACTTTTTTGATAAAGACTTAAATATTTATTGATAAAATATTTATCGGAGTGTTTTGTGAAAGGGTTTTTGATTAACGGTTAACCCATAGAGATTAATTGTTAAAATTTTTATTACATTTTTTAAGTTTTTTAAGTTTCAGCATGGTTGGTATAAACAAAACTGCTTTTTATAGTGCAAAAATTTATTCCTTGGTTTCATTAGATTTTTTTTAAAATCCTGTCTTATCAATGAATTTTGAAAAAACTTCTAGTTAAAAAAACAGCATGCGTCTGTCAGATCCATACGGTAGTTGAGGTAAGAAACTCAAAACGTGTATGAAAAATATTAATTCTCAACTTGCCGGATTCTTAAAACGTTATCGTAAAGTGACTTTATTTGTTTTTTATTATCAAAAAAAAAAAAAAACATACTAAACGTACTAATGACTAACTAAAAACGTACAGTGAAAGTTTTTGTTTTAATTTTCGCATTTTCTCGCAAAATCCATTCGATAAAGTACCAACAAGTATATTTTACAATGCAATTTCAAACAATGCAAAAATCTGAAAAGTGTGTATGATACAAAGTAATGGCCTAAAGATCGAATCATTTTCAACTCAATTCTAAGATATTTTGTATTTTGGAATTGTAAAAAAAAAAAAAAAAAAAATACAGATAAAACAAAAAATAACTGAGAACAATTTAAATTCCACAAAATGTATCCACATTTGGTGTCTTCTTTTTCTTTTGTGTTTTTCCAGCACCTGCATATTTGCATCGACATCGATACTCAACAGAGGATCGAACTACTCATGACAGCTGTCCTTTCACATTGCATGCACTCGGTGCTACCTTCTGACGTGATGATGTATTGAATTATTTCTTCGCAAATTGCTTCAGCTTTCGTTTTTTTCCTTAACTCGTTCTTTTGTTTTGCTCACAGAGGCAGGTTTATCGGAATGCTTCTTTTCTGGGTGATTATAATTCGCTTTCTCTTTGAAATGATATTGAAATGAGTCGAGAGGCGTGATGTAAATAAAATTAAACAAATTTGAAATAAAAAAGAGACCACGTATTTGCATGAGGTTATTTCACAGAATGGCACATATATGGAATTCGTAAGTTATACTCCATGAAAGAAGAACAATTTTTTCAACTCATTATACAAATTTAGCACTTTTCGAGAAACAATTTATTTGCATCATTCTTTATTTTAAACTCTGATTTATGATTTATAATAAAAGATTGTTGCAAGTGTGTTTGTACTGAGTATTCATAAGCTTGAAAAAATGTGTACAAGGAAAAATATTTTGTTTTGAAAGAAAGTATAAAAAAGAAATGATCGGTTGAATTACGAGTATAACAACGTCTTCTATTCAAAAACTAAGGACGGTGATAAAATAGAACAAGGGGAAAGAAGGTCCGCAGTAGGAGCCAGGCGCTCTCGCGGGAGCAGCAATTTATAAATAATTGATCTGCGTCCGGTAAAAAATGAATTACGCGTTCCAGTACAATATGAGACGTTGCTTTACAGTGAAACGAGGAAGGGACCCGCGAGACCGGCGCCCGATGCCGCGTAACGTAAGCCACATCAATTTTGCAATTGGAGAATTTTATGTCGCTCGGTTGCTATCATATGTATAAACGTATATATTATGGATGAACCGTCGTTGCCCCGCTGTGTATTGACCGCGGTTTACGGACCGGTTGGTAGTTTCTTGTGATTCGAATATGCCAATGAACTTTCTTAGGTCGTAAAATTTTTAATGAGAAAGGACAATGGTATTCAGGAAATTGGTTCTTTCCCAGCAATGATGACATTTTGTTCTAAAGAAAACAAGGCACTGTTTTGTTAGTTCTGAAAGGTGCTAACTAGATATCATCCGACCAAGCTCTAAAGAATTTTTACTAGGGTCACGTTAGGATTTTTCAAATACCAGTTAGTTGCAAATCTACACACTTTTTATGGCTTATTATTTTCTAATTTATTAATAAACGTCTAAATATACATCTGATTGACTGACTTTTAGAATTATTTTATGCAAATTGTTTGAAGACGTTTTTCCATTTACAATTTACATGTCTTTTGCCATTTATAATCAAAAATGTAGCCAGAAGGTGAGTTATTCAGAATTTTATTTAATTCTAACATTGTTCACTTAGCTAATTTATATATCAGTCGAGTAATGATAATGTTAGTAGTTTTAGCTGATTGTTTCAAAATCAAATTTGTTCGACATCAAAGGCGGGGAAAAAAATCGCGAATCAGTTCGTCGATCGCGAATTATCAGCGAATGGAAGAAAGTGGTGTCGTGTCGTCCCGGTACAGCAGAGACGGCTTATACATTTTACCCGGCATTAAAACACGACGCAAAGGAACTCAAAGAGAAATAATGTCTCCCTGATTACTCGCCTCAGTTGAATTTGCTACCCTCGTCTATTCTCCGGGGCTCTTCTCTGTCGTCGGTCCCTTCGCAGTCGGCGGACGAAGAAGAACGGGGATTAAAACGATGTTTGCGTGAAAGCCAAATGCATTACTAACTTTATCTTTTAAAGTACGCTGTATTAGGCTCCTTTTTATCTACATCTCACTCGCGCTCTCTGTTTGTTTTCTTAATTCCAATGTAAAAACAGATATTTTGTACGAAAAGATGTTTCTTAGATATCCGAGTTTTGGTTCACATCAAGGTTTTCAAGTTCGTGACTTGAGTTAAAAAAATGAAAATGTTTGATTATATATAGATTTCTTGACAACCATGAGAAATCTACTATAAAAGCATTTCAAAACATATATACATTTTTAAAAATTATTTATAGACATCAAAACGTAGAAAATGTATTATTATGATTAATCAGCGTTTTCCAATGAAGACGATATTCCGGCACAATATTCGTCTTCAATTTTTGTATCCCAGTTGCAGCATTCGATTGTGCACGCCGATTAATTTCATACTTTCTCCTGACGAACAAGCGCCTCTCGATCGATGGTAACCGATTTTCAAACAGGCTCGTCTCACGCGCATATTTCATCGTTGTGAGACAAGCTTCATTATCTGCTCAAAAGCGAATGCGCGTTTATTAATCTACTTTCTAGAAGTTTCCTGGCGTATATTAATTTATGGACCGCGTACGTGACACACGCACGCGCGCACTCTACAGAACAAATAATTTTCAAGACACGAGAATAACACTTTACACCTGGTCCACTTTCGTCGCGTTATTTGTGTTGTAGTAGACAAATTGGCCAGGAACAATTTTTATATAACACACACACACATTTATATATATATATATATATATATATATATATATATATATATATATATATATATATATATATATATAATAATAA
>JAQQRF010001622.1:0-12343 GCA_030523145.1 Trissolcus brochymenae | reverse complement strand
ATGTAGAACGCTTTGAAAAGCAAAGTTCAGATTTGTATTACAGATTTTTTTTCAACTTTTGACGACGTTTTACATGCTAAATCTTCAACAGTTATGACTTCTCAGGGGATAGATAACGCACCTCGAGAACCACTGAGGCATAAGTTCAAATCTGTCCTTTTTTAAATAAACAGTAGTTAACATAAAGAGAAATTACGAAAAGAAAGAAGAAAAAATTGTCCTAATTTAATTAAAAAAATTTTTTAAATAATAATTGATAAATTCATTTAAATTATTACATATATTACATAAATTGTTTAGGTATTAAACAATTGACTATTTTTTGCAATATTGATTAGGAAATTACACAATTTTTTAGGTAATTTACTATTTTTGTTGTGGATTTTCTGTTTCAAAATTCTTAATCAATATTTTTGTATTAGGAATCGCTAGGAATTCGCAACACGGGTTGTTTAGTCTTTGAATGTTTATTTTTGATACAGGACTCGAACTCGTTTTTGATAAACATCGATTTGTATTCATCGCCTTAAGGGTTAAAAAAAATAACAGTTTTTAAAGTTTTTGTCATATACTTTGTTACCTTTTTCTTAAAGAATGCATCCGCTAGAATCCAGCTGGTGGGAGGAATGAAATTTCGAAATTTGAACTATGCGCATGGTTGATCCAGCTTATCGATTTTCTCCGCAGACAGCTTTTTGTGCCTCCGTTTTCGTGAAAGTGCACCAACTATAATTTTAAGGTGGTTACGTCATCGCAATGCACATTACGAAAATTGAAATTCCTTGCCGATCAGGGGCGTTTTTTTGCTGTTTGATTCTCTCATGCGACTTGATTTTTTTGGCATCTTTTCTTCCAAGCTGAATGTCATCTATTGTTGATGAAATCCAATTAAAGTCGAACGTGACATTTTCAGTTGGAATTATTTTCAGCTTTTCTTATTGGCTGGTGCACGATCAAATTTTCATGTCGAGCGGGCATCATGAAAAAATTCATAAAAAGTTATACCGCAAAGTAACATAAGTCTACGTTGCGACTTGAATTTAATTCAGATACAAATGTTCAGATACAAATATATTGCAACAATTGATTATGAAATGATGAAACCAACATTATTTCAAACGTGTAGTCTGCTGTTTCTTGTTCTCTCTCTCTCTCTCTCTCTCTCTCTCTCTCTCTCTCTCTCTCCCCTTTTCTCTTCAATTTTTTCATTCGCTTTTCATTATTTACTAAGTTTTTGCCGCGAAAAAAACCTTTGAAATGTTACTAATTTTTCAAATTAAAATAATACCTAATTGTGCATTGCGCGCGCAAGATTTTGAACGTCAGAGCATTATCATTTTTGAACATTAATATTCAATTTTTAATTAACCTGTTCATGTAAAATTTTTTGTTTGTTTTTTTCATTTGTGTATTAAATTTGTTTTTACATAATTACCAAATTGTGAAATATACAAGAATATGATATGTCATTTATTTATTTTTAAACGAACTAACACGAATTATTTTTTTTTTCAATTCAAAAATAACTGGCGAAATGTATAAAAAAATTAATATTAAATAACATTGAATTTACATTTATATAGAAAAAGATACGAGTAAAAAAATATTTATGCAACAGACTTTCGAGTTGCTTTATCGTATTAAATAATTAAACGAAAAATGCATATTTTCACATAAGAATGCATTAAAATCGATACCCGTGCCGGTTTGAATTATCATTTCAAACCTCACTTATTTTCAATTCAAAAAGTTTTCAAATAAGAATTGGAGATTTAATTTACAATCGTGGGGTGCGGAAAAAATTGAAAAAAGGACAAAACGATGTTTCTTATTAAGAAGTTCAATTTCGATAGTACAAGTTGGCAGCTGCAATTTTAAAAACGAGCTGTGCAAAGTTTTAAATTAGAAGTGATATGCTTGAAATTATAAATTTTACGTAATATCCTTGGGATTGCCTACTGGAGCATGGATAAGTATTCCTTTTTGGTGGATCGTTGTTAAATTGTTTATAACGACGATCAATTAGATTGCTTTTAATTTCATTATGGTCAATCGGTTTTGTTTTCAAACAAAAATGCTTGAAATAATATTAGATTCTTTGATAACATATCTAGAAAATAACTGAGTTTCATTTTGTAGCATAAAAAAGTACTATCGTGTTGTGTCTATTAGGGTATTATATAAAGTATTGACTATTATATAAAGTATTGACGAAAATAATTGTTGCAAAGAGAAGGAGAGAGAGAGAGAGAGAGAGAGAGAGAGAGAGAGAGAGAGAGAGAGAGAGAGAGATGTAGATATAAAATTGGATTAGAAAGGGGAAAAAAATTCGCATTCGGTTGCAGGTGGAAAAAAAATGTTGGAATGGAGCGATCTGTGAGATAGGAAAGCTGAAACCATAGAACGGGAAAGCGCGCGAAAAGAGTGTAGGAGGTGATGGTCCAGCTGAAAGCGCCGACAGAGACAGGGGTGGTAATAATTTGTGCTCGGCGCGCAACAATATATTGATTTTTGCAAATTCTTCGTCTCGGAGCGGAGATGAGACAAATGAGCCGACGGCGGCTGAGGCTGACGAAGCCTGGCCGACTCGGCGCGAGTCGAGCCGAGTCGAGTCTTAAGGTCCCCGCAGCGCCCTCTGCCCCGCCGGTTGCGCCCTCTCGTTGATCGGTTGTTCGCCCTGCCCCTCCCCTGCGCTGCGCTGGTCGTCGTGTCCGCGCGGTTCTTAAACGTCAAAGCACTTGGGGGTCGGACCCCGTTAGTACGCCTCGGTCCTAGTCCGCGCGTATAACCGAGCGTCCTGGCATTTTCCACCTGATCGGACGGCCAACAACGCCATTTTGGCTAGCCTCGCGAAACAAAACGTCGCCGAAACGTGAGGCTGGTGGGGCGTAGGGAGAAACTCACCCAACTCGCCGAAACAGACAGAACAAAGATAGCCCGGCAAAAGTGCCGAGTGCGAAAGAGATGACGCTTAAACAGAGAGCCAAATGTTAACCGACAGAGAGCGCTAGAAAGAAAACGCGATAGAGATAGAGATAAACAAGCGGCGAGTTATTTCGTGCGGACGGTTTGGACTGTGCTTCGTTGTTTCGCGTGCCTGGACCCCGACGGTTTTTCCGCTATTTGGGCCAGTGACAGCACCCAACCCGCTGCCTTGTGCTAAGTGAGTACAGAGGCTTGCCTTTTTTTTCGACAAACCGAACCGATCAACCAAAAAACGCAAAAAACGCCGGGACACGCACAACGCGACTCATTTTTCCAACTCTCCTTTCAACTCACACCTCGCGTTCATGACTCATCATTATGAGCCCGCTCATAGTTCTTGTCGTTTTGCGTACCCGGTGACATTTCAAATATAATTCCGCGCACCGCCGCTTGTAGGTTAGGATGGTCGTTAGGTTAGGTCGACGGATCGACTGGGCTAGCTTCTTCCCATCCGAACCCATACTCACCATCTCTAACATTATTATCATCACCATCAACATCATCATCATCATAATCATCACCACCACCACCGCCACCGCCACTACCACTACCACTACCACTACCCTCCTCTCACTTGTCTTCATCATTGCATCAACATTTTGTCTTGCTCCAACATCGAGTAGTTATGAGATTGCCACTTGTTTATTTTGTTTTTATCACCTTGTATACTCTTTAATGATGGTATCGGATCCGATCCGATCCAATCCGATCCGATCCGGTGGTCCGCTCCCTTCCTCTATTTTAAT
Organism: Trissolcus brochymenae; assembly: GCA_030523145.1. Lineage (NCBI taxonomy): Eukaryota > Metazoa > Arthropoda > Insecta > Hymenoptera > Scelionidae > Trissolcus > Trissolcus brochymenae. Next base: position 8,612 of record JAQQRF010001622.1, on the reverse strand, counting down.
TTTTATATTAAATAGGAAAAATATGAAACTACCATTCGTAACAGCTTCATTTTCATTTTTATTTCATTATAAACCAAATTATTACTTTTCATTCATATGGCTCAATTCTACATGTTTTATTGTTTATAAAACAATTCAAGGGTTCAGAACAGATGCTTTTAGATTGTAAAGAGCACGGCTTCATTATGATATTGTTTCACAAAAATCATTATCAAAAGTATAAAGATATGAACGACGTGAATTGTATGTGTGCTTTTCTATGATTTCAGTCTGCGCAAAAATCCTTTCCAGTAACAAACAAAACAAACAAAACGAAATAAAAAACAAAACAAAAAAAAATATATATATATATATAGAGAGAGAGAGAGAGAGAGTTCCTTTGGAATCCGAGAGCTTGCAGCATGGGATCGTATGGACATCTCCATCCAACTTTTGTAACGGTTTTGACCTTGAGCCGCGCGTTGTAAATAAACGCCTAAAATGAGCGACGGCGTGCACCCTTGCAGCAAATCCTGATTTTCGGATGATTATCTGTGCAGTGTTTTATCGCGGGATAATTTCCCATGCCGGGAGGGCCGCCCCTGATGAAATAATGTGGGAAATTGATGACTAATTCCCGGTGCTTTTGGATTCGTCATGTGGTCCCTGATATATGCTCATGGATACGCTTTGTTGTAAAGTGCTGAAAAATTGGTGCCAATTTTAACGGTGGCTGCTTGTGCCTGTTATTTTATAGTTAATTTCTTTGTCTTCTTTTCGCAAATTTGACTTTGTTATGGAAAAGCTCTTTTGTATTTTGATATATAATTTTATCCAAGAAAATTGTGACATTTCGACTTTTGCACTTTTATAATAAATTATTTTCGTTTCTTAATTTAAATTTAAATTCGATCTTAAAGTCATCTCCTTACTGTCTTTTCGCATAAAATTGATGCCTATGTAGAAAAGTGTATTTCTTTTCTATTCGTTTGTTTGTTTGTTTTTGCATTTGAACTTTGATTTCATTTCTCTCTCTTGAATTTAATTATTTGCTGCCGTTTATGAAATTAATGTTGAAATGAGAAAATGAAAACTTTTTTTTATTCTACTGCTTTTGTATCAATAACTTTGTTAAACTTAACAGGAGAAAACCATTTTCCATTGGACTTTATTTATCTCGAATCAAAAATTGAAAAGTTTAGTTTTTAATTAAAATTTCACTGCTCTTCTATAGTTATCATCAAACTTATTCTTAGCCCGATAAGAATTCATTTTTGCCCGATCGATATCTTAATTAAATTCTGAAACAAAAAATGCGATTAGCTTGTTGTTAATGACGATTTGTTTCAAAATTTTTAGTTTCTACAATCTCATAATTGACTCTTCATTCTTAGTCCCCAAATAAGGAACAAATAAAAGCATTTAATGAAAAAAAGCCCAGTTGATCCTTTCGACAAATGCTTGTGCCTATATAGTCATTAGTTTGTTCAATTTTGTTTGATTTAATTTTTAATTTTCATTCTTTTTTTCAGACCACTCTATTCCACTTTCGCCTAAGTTTTAGTTCTGAACCTGCCACCAAATTTTTCCTAAACTTTCAGGAATTCGTTTAAAATGTCGCTGAGATGCAGAAGAAATTAATGACGAATTAGAGCTGATTTTGTAGAATATAAAAATAATTCATTCTTTTGTAAGTTAAAATCAATGAATCATTTGAACAGGTGTAAAATTTCTTGATTAATATGAATGTTCAAATCTGAAACTCAAAACAAATATGATATTCCGTTTTCCAATAATAAGTAATTAGCAAACAAATTATTATTATTTTAATTATTTTACAGAACAAAATTTGGTTAATGTACTTGAAATATATGTAATTAAATATTTTAAGGCGATTTCCTTCGTACGCGGAAAGAAAAAATTATATCAAATTTTCTTATTTAATAATGAGTTGCGTTTTACTATTTTTTCTTAATAATAGTGAAACATACTCGAAAAATAGTGCGAAATGATGTATGACTTTGATTAAAAACGCAAATACAAAGGTATAAAAATTGAAACATTTAATCTTTTTTATTCCCATTTAAATCCTGAATGTTATGATGTGACATTAAAAATTGAGACACGAAAGGAAAGTTTTAAATTTTAGATACGACAAGATAACAATTTTTACCAGAGAATGTATCAATTTTTATCATTTTAAATTTTAATTTTCACACAGTTTTTGATTTTTTGGGGAAATCTTCATTTTTTTTATAAATATATATTGAACTCTTCATTCTAACTTCTACCCTCTATTTCATTTGCTTACAATACTACTAGTTTTGTTAACAATAATTTTCCCAATTATTTTCCCAAATAAATATTTTGCAGGGTGTGGCTTGAAAATGTTCTGGGTCCTATAAGGGCATGCTCGGTTACTAGAGACATATAACGCTCTGCCCTGTAGAGCGTTATATGTCTGGCTTTCGTAGGGCCCATAAAGATCCACCGAGATGCATGCATTGAATTTTCGAAATCAAAAATATAATTATTTTTATACAAATTTAGTATGAAAAATATTTAAACGTCAATAAAAATAAAAACAGAAGATAAGAAAAACTGTTTATTCTTTTTCACAGAACATTTTAACAACCAAGAAAGGCCTCGCTTATAGCTGATGAATCGCCATTAAAGGGCCTAGTTCATTTGCAGGGCCTGCTATTCTGAGGCCTGAAAACAATTTTTTTAGGTCTTATTATTTGTCGTATATTCAAATTCATTTTAAATTATAACCTCTACTATGGAAAACGCCTAAATTCGATTATTAATATATATGACGTAATTATCCGTGTTGCATATTATGTGCATATACGACTCAAGAGGTCCTTATACACGTTTAGCATTGAAAATAAGCACTTGCAAGAACTTCTTCATTTTAACTAAAGAAATAAAAAAATAATACAAACAATTTTAGCAAGTTTTTTGCTCAAATTTGAAAAATTAACAAACAAACATAGTTGGTGCATTTTAGTTCTGCAGCATCGTAATGAGTATAGATGTGGTGAGATACAATCGATCAGAACACGCGAATTTTTATTTTCTTTATTTCAAATTAGTGTAACTGCTCATTGATACAAGTTGAATATATTGTTATTCATTACTTATTAGAATACTTTAATCAATAAATTGTAACAATGTATGCTATTTCAAATTTACATTGTTATTGCGATGTCATTAGCAAAAATTATCGATGTAATCAACAAATTATTTCCCTCCACAATCACTATATATCCGTTTTACTATTCGAATCCTTTTGAAACTATACATTTTTTGTTCTTGTTCGTTGATCCACTATGGATTTATTAACTTTGCATCGAATATCTAATGCTTTTTGAGATTCAATAAGTTTTGAATGTTTATAAATTTCATTTTATTCGTCTATAATTGTTATCATTAAAACAAATTCTTTCCAAAGAGATTTATTCTAGCTATTCAAAATTAAAATAAGGCCCTTCAGAGTACACGAGAGAGACACTCTTTTATATACTCTCATGTACTCATGTGCTCTCATATATCCTCATATACTCTGTAGGGCGAATAGCCATATTCTAGAAATTAATTTGTTCTATTAATAGGCATCAATTGGTTGCATATTAATTGTTCTTAACAGAACATTACAATTCTTTGCTTTTAAAAAACATTGCCAGAAATGTTAAATTAATCAAAATGAATAATAGAAAAACTATTTTTTGTTTAATGAACTTCGTCTTCTTGGTCAAGTAAAAAAGATCTCGTTAATGAAAAAAAAAAAAAAAAAAAAGAAGAATAAAAAGTTGTTTTTCATGCATGAAGTAAGCGAATTTAAAATGCGAATCAATACTTTTTGATTCCAGCTGGAACATTGTCGGTAAACTACAATGCCCGTTTTCGGTGCTCTTAATAAAACGCGTTTTCCCGTTATTCAATCAGGAGCTTTCTTTCGGGTATTTTCGAAGGGGAACTTTTTTAGGGGATCGTCTTTTCAACAACGTCCCTTCAAAAAATTGCCCCTTGCATCGCGTTCGACCATCAGACGTGTTCTCAAAATACTGAGTCGGCCGACTCATGCATTCTTTATAGGTATATATATATATATATATATATATAAAAATAAACTAACAAACAAATAAACAAACAAAATAACAAATATTAACACAAAAACCAGAAACAAGTCAGCCGAAAGAGATATCCCATGGCTAAGAGCATAATTTTTTTTCTAACGAAGCTTTTTGTGCCTTTATTTGGTTTTATTTTTTATCAGTTTCTATAAGCATTTTGTATGTAGACATTTTAATGAAAAATGTCAATAGTTGTTATAGAGTCAAAATGTTGATAAAGAAACAATTTCAAAAAGTTGTTTTATCGGCTTTCAAATATGATTTTTGCAAAGTGCAACAAATGATTATTGATAAAGTCGTATGGCTTGAAAATTTAACGTCAAACACAAAAGGGGCCGCACAAAATTCGATTTTTGAAAATTATTCATGAAATTCTGCGAATTTGATTTCACGCCCTCATGAATTATTTCGTGGAATTGGAATTGCTAAATGAAATTGCGATTCCTGTTGAAAATACGCACGGCGCACTTTCTTTCATAAAATCTTTTGCGAAACTCGAATTAAAAATTTATCAATTTTGAAAATCACCACAGAACTTTAAACTTCTTTCTGAGATTTTATTTATTTATCGATTGTTACACGCGACTCCGGTTTCATTAACATCGGCATTATATGCGGTTTGCTTTTGTTAGTAATCTTAATCTGGACTTGGTAAGCAAATGACAGATAATAAAAGAAATTTAAAAATGAATAACAAAATTGCTAGATTAACTCTCCTTTGAAATGGGGACAATTTTTTGATATTTTTTTCTATGACACACATCAACAGATCAAATGTTTATGTATAGATTGAAATACAGCAACAGTGCCCACAAAAATAATAAGCTTAAACTGTTTGCGAATAAAAAATGTTTATTTATAAACTATAATTGAAGCAAACATATCGTCATTTTTGTAGTATTTAATAGTTTGTTTGATAGGTCCGGTAAAGTGGTGTTAATTTTGTGCGTGATAATGATGATATTCATTTGTGGGAAGACAAAGGTTTTTATAGTGAACATTTATGCGCCTAAAAAAAGTTAAAAATAATCTTTATTTTGTCTCACTTTATCTTATTATCAAACTGATTCTAATTTTACGGCAGAATGTACTTGTATTTACATTTTAAATATTATTTTTTAAATATCTTACTGGTGTTTACAATATACTTACATCTGTTTTGTAGCTTTGTTTTGTAGTGAAGATCTTTGATGTTTAAATTGAATCAAACAAGTTAAAGTACATTTTTATTAATACGCTTTTTGGTACAAGTTTTCTTCGATTAGGGCATGAGAGGAGGTATTCGGTTAGATATCCGAATTGGAAATGGGTGTGCGTTTGTATGAATAATAAATTAATGTTAATATTAATGAAATTAATTATTAGTTTATAAATGAATTATTTGGAAGTATTATTGTAATTTATAAGCAATAATTTTTACTAAAAGTAAAAGTTGGAAATGATGTATGTATAAATCCTAATAATTGGCTGATAAATTCAACTCCTTACTTGCCGTGAAGGAAAGAGGCACGTAGAAGATATCGATCTCGGTCTGACTGCGTTTCAATATTAATTTATGGCGTCAATTTATACAAAAAAATATTCTCTCATCTCAAGCAAACTGAACTTCGCATTACTTTTTTAAGCTTATGACGCCATCTGGTAGGCGCCAATGGTACAAATTTAATGAAATTGTGGAATTAAATCTTTTTATCACGTTGTTCTTTTCTTTTCACCAGCGAGAGTAAAAGACAGCAGATATACATTTCATCGAACGCAATATTTGATAAGAAAATGGGTTTGAAAAGAATGGTTTTCCATTTGAATGTAAATCAGAAGTCGAATAGTGATGGTATAATTTCAATTTTTAATCAAAATAGTGAAAAATGTTTCCATATTGATTGCGTTTGAGGTTAGGTAAGCTTTTTTTTTATTCAATTTCTTTTTCTACATATGGTTATGAGCACATTTTTTTTACTTCCAGTATGTTTTATTTATGAAATTTTGAATTGAAACAAAAAAAAGTTTGATCAATTTTTGTCGGAATTTATTAGCAAAGGATATGAAAGAGAAAATTAGAAAATTTGTTAAAACCGTAAAACGTGTGTAAAAAAGTGCAACATAACTTGGATAAGGAAATAAACAAACGAATCAGCCTGCGGGACGTGCAATTTCGTAATATTTTGAATCAACACGACGGCAATATTTCGCGACAGATATTTGAGTGGAAATGCAAAATTTATAGACGCATCCCGCGTGACGCTCTGTTGGCTGGGCGAGAATGTATGTACCTATACACGAACGTGCTCGCACACGAGGCATCATTTTGCTAAACATAATTTGCTGAGGAAAAATAAGAAAAGAAGAAATAAGGGGGAAATCTTTTTCCACGTTACTTCTGCTCCAAAGCGGATTCGCCGTGAATCCTTGTCGTTTTCTTTGCATCAAAAAGAACTTTCATCTTGACACAAATATAATAAAATATGCCACGCAAAACTGTGTCACACAAATTGCCGTTTCAACAATTTTTCGTCAATCCTGATTTTTTAACACCAGAAATGCACCAACAAACAATGATTGTTGATAATGAAACACGAATTTTTTGTTAATATTGTGCCAACATATTTTTATTTTGTACTGACAAAATGTATCTTGTTCTTCAAATTCGTCTGTAATGAACAAATCAGATTAGCACAAGTTGGGGTTTAAGCAAAATGGATTTTTATAGTTTGTAAAGATCAGAATATAAGCATTCACGTTGAAATTTGCAGGGTATTCTGCTATTCACGAAAATTGATTTGTTTAAATTATTTTCATGAGTCGTGATGTGGTGTGAATCGAAATGACAAGTTTTGTCATGTGACAAACGAAAAGACGCAATTTTACTTGAATAATTAGCTAGGGAATTACGAAGTGTGATCGACGAATGCGCTGCGGAAAATATCATTGTCGCCGTCGCATCCAATTGTTAGACAGCCGTCATAATACGTCAGTCGTAATCCTCAAGTGTGTGCGACGATACCGTCTGCCATCTGTCTGCGCTCTTTTGCTACTATAAAAGGCTCCATATTAACATCCGCTGTCTATTGAAACCCTCAATTTAACATGCAAGAATATTTAAAAAATAACTATTAACAAAAAATGTTCTTTCATTTAAAAAGTAATTTTAATAACACTTGAAATATAAAAAAAAACGATTCGAATTTGCAGGGCTTTCTGTGACTCTCATAAAATAATTTACATTATTTGAAATATAACATCTTTTGTAGATGTAAAATTATTTAAAAAGAAAATAATAAATAGGTGAAAAAAATTGATTCGATTCGAACGGCGTTGTATGTGTAGTGGTAAATAATGAAAAAGTGAGAAAAAAGCATAATCCGCACAGTATGTCAGGAAAATGTTTTTTAATTGTCCGCCGCATTGCACTTGAAATCTTACAACGACCGTTTGAGTACCCGCAAGTGTCTGAATTACTCGTACAATATTAAAAATGTTGAAATTCAAGCTGTTCGTATAATAATGCGAATTTTATTTAACCCGGAGTTCAAAGCCGAATGAGAGGAACGGAAAGAGGTAGGGGAAAAAGTACCGAATGATATTTTGCTTTGCTTTTCTATAAAACGTTTTGTGTTTGCGTTCAGGGCGTGATTAGCCGAAATTCGAAACTATTTTCCGAGTCCATTTTTGTTTCACTTTATTTTATTTCACGTTATCTTTCATAGCATCGACATTTTCGCTTTTTTTACAATATTAGCTAGATTGCGGTTAATTGAATGGCAATGATGATGGTGAGTGAAATAATCAAAGTTCAATTTTTTCTACAAGTTTGTTCAGGTTCTGATTAGGCACCTATCAAACATCACCAAATAATTCAATTTGACAATCAAAATATAGTAAAGTACAGTCGATTTTTAAGAATTTCATGTAATTAATTTTAGGGATAATGTATTGTTAAAATTTAATTAAAATACTTATTGTTGGAACTATTGCGATTGCTCAAGAATAAAGGTTTACAAATGATTATTTTAAATATATATTTTCACTTAATTGAATCATCATGGTCATATAGTTAATTTTTTTTTTAATATTTAAATACTATGACAATGCAAACAAACACTAATGTTTTAATGTGAAAGAATGTATACATTTTTGAACAATTTATAGTACAATGTTTCACCAGTTGGAAAAACGAGTTGTTTCTTGCGGGTCGGATGATAATGATTCCGAGCTGAAAACGAAAGTAGCTTGCTACCTACCCGCAGATGAGACTTGCATAAGTTTTTCTGGCGAGTGAAACATTTTTATTTTTCTTGTTATACTTGGAAAAAGGCTACTTTGAGCGTCATATAAGACGTCATAAATGTTTTGAGTTCACTGATCATACGGAGTCATCTTTCAGAAAGTCGATCTTAAATGCTGTCATGGAAAGCAGCACTCTTCCATATACGCCGTGATTCCCCCCCCCGCCCCCCCCGGAACGGTCGAATATCTTGGAAAATTCGTGTCAAATCA
>JAQQRF010001621.1:0-10152 GCA_030523145.1 Trissolcus brochymenae | reverse complement strand
ATCAACACCAATTCCTTGAAAGGGCATATCCTGTAAAGGAAATATGCAAAAAATGGGAAACTGTTTCGGTATCTGTATTCGCGAACGGAAATAAAATGTTGTTATTGAAAATAACATATTGGAGTATTAATTGCAATAAGATATAACAAAGGATATGACACTGGGATATAAGAAAAGTTATTCTTTTAACTTAACATACTTCTTTGGAGCTTCCATCAAGATTTCTAACAATATATGCATAACATTTTGAACCACCGCTAGTAGTGTTTATTATATAGGTCTCCTAAAAAATTACCTGTCTGTGGTTCATATTCATTTTTATTGATATATGATAAGTATAAGACAGAATCGGTGTCAAAATATAGGACCCGATTGTCCAATTTTTCCAAATATGAATACAATTTTAATCAAGCTTGAGCAGTGGTGTAAGCAGCGAGTACAACGTTTGTATTAATCGGCTGTTCGATAGTTTCGTTGATGTGAACATAAGATAAATATAAATCGTCTTCAGTGACTGGTAGAATCGATTGAACCCCTATTTGCGGTTCAGTGAGATATTTTAACAATTCATTCCGATCTTTAATTATAACAGTTTTCTTAAGTTTATCCCTTTGACCAAGCTTTCCCCAGAAACTATTAAGACACTATTTTTACAATTTTTTGAACGATCCAACTGTACGTTCTCGGTGTTGAAATAGTCCTGAATATACTGATCTTTATCAGCGTCTGTAATACAATTTTCAGGCCACCTACTGGCTTCCTGTTTAAATTTAAAAATTTGTTAATGTAATCTTTGAATAAGCCTTTTAACGATTCGTCAGAACTATTTTTATCATATTTTACGGTTTTGTATTGCCAAATTTCAAAAACTTTTACAATGACATATCCTTTATCAACAGCTTTTTCGAGTTCGTTCGACACCCAAGTTCCGGTGAATGTTCACAATGATATGTCTGTATGATTACATGGCTCTTGTCGCATTTCTTCAGTACTCGAGCGATATACAAAAAAATTAATTTGTTGTGCATTTTAACTGGCAGAACTGGATGAAATAAATTTCTAGGCGGTAGTTCACTACATGAAACTAAACCTTCCATCATTATTTTCACCAATTAGCTTTTGACAATCTGTATTTATATAATTGTAACTGTAACATATAATTCGGGGTGACAAATTGGGTACTTTCCGTATTTATTTACCGAGTGATATAAACTGCACACATCAACATATTCAATTTTTTCCTTATCTGATACTTTATAATAAGAACAAGTATTTTCAGTGCGACCGCCATAAAAGGCATTTCGAGGGTTCGATTTTTAAAAAATGCAATTTTAAGTACTCTGCATCATCTAACGATAAATTTTTATTAAATCAAATTCCCAGTGTTCGATCAAATTGTAACTCAAATTCCCATTTTTTTTGAAAATCGTTAATGTGCTTTCATACCGACTATTTAGAGTTTCTTCGCTAATTTTAATTTTTTCCTTTTTCTTACTCGTATCAAATATTTCTTTATTACGATTAAATGGATAACATTTTGGACAACCCTGCCAGTAACATCCACGAAATTGGTACACTGTTTTAACTCCGATGTCTAAATCTTCATGGTAACCGTCAACGGGCAACATATTTTGAATGCAAACTTCACGTACTTATCCAGCGTGAATTATTTGAATATTTGAATCGCGTTCGACTAACATTAAACATTTCGAAGCTTTTAACGATGGCTTATCGCACAAATGATATCCACCTCGAGCAATAAGTAACAACGTGTCGGGTTTTAAATAATTTTTACGAACAACTCTGTTGCTAGCAGATGCTATCGTACAGCTATCTTCAAAAGGACAAATATCACCACTTTGTATAAAAATTTCTCGAAATATCAAACAAGCTTTCCGTAAGATCTCTACATCTAATTGACAATATTTTAAAAATTCTTTTTGCAAATCAAAAATATAGATATTACTTTTGAGCACATCATACCATTTTAAAATTTTTTCACGATCTTCTGATGACATTCTGTCCGGCGAATAAAATTCTTTATCTGGTGAAGAGCCAAAGTACTTTTAATTTTCTAAAGAATTGAAAAGATGTGGAAAATAACCTTTGTACGATTTTATACCGAAGGCTTTTGGCAATTTACTTAATGCCATATGAAAATAGTTGAGCGAATCAATAAACATAATTTTCTTTCCGAAACTCATTTTCATAATGTTTGATCCGTTTATTATTACTTCTGGAACACACATTTTAGAGTTTATAATAAATTCAAGTAAGAATTGAAAATCATAGCTTTTCCCGTTATGAGCAATACGAATAATTTTGGAATAATTACATTGAACATTAAAAATGTGTTTCACGAGTTCTCCAACAGGATCTACAGAAAAAATCATTTCACGAATTCCACAAATTTGACAATTTTGATTTATGTTTTCAGTTTTTAAGCACATTGTGCATACTTGGTTAACAACGCAGAAGTTAGGTACGTGTAGAGAGAATTTTTCTCGTCTTCTAAAATTTTATTCTGACGCGACTCAAAATCGTAAAATCTCCGAATACAACCTCATACTTATCAAGCATTTCAGCCAGTTCTAAATTAACATTCGAGAGAATATTATAAGAAAATTCATATTGATTCATACATTAAATAGTAGAATAAGATTTTCACACTTACTTAAGGCTTTTTCATATTGCTCCATGTAAATTGACCGGACATTAGCTCTCCGATCCTTTAAGATTTTCCCAGCAAGTATAATTAATTTAAAACTTTCATCGCAGCACTTGCACTTCCACGTTTTTATTATCTAACTCACAGTTAAGTGTTATTTAGCACGTAATTCACTTCTTTCGTCAAATCTTCAGAACTTAAGGCATTTAATCATGTCGGTATAATTTTGAAATGCACTGGAGACACAGAGTTCATTTTGACAGCGGAGTTCATTTTGACTTGATTTCAGAATCCAAACTGATGGAAATGTGAACTTTCCATCCATAAGAAAACCCGGTTCAAGAGTGGTGGAAATCAATTTGATGTTTTAATTTGAACATTTTCTATGTCTTAAAAAAGTTTTCCGATGCACCTACGATGCAACCATGCTCTTCTGGAGCTCCGAAACGCAAGTCTAAAAAAAAGTTCGTGGGAACCAGATTTTCACACATAGCCGTTTTCCGGCTTCATATTACACCTTTGCAGGAGACATTTTCACTTATTAAAAGAATCAATTTGTAATTAGAATAGTCATATTTGGTAGTGATAAATATATAAAACTCGCAATTCGATCAGCATAAATTAAATGTGATTAGAAAAACTGTTCCCTAATCAAAAGCGGTATGGGGCCAGTTTTTCTAATCACATTTTTTTAATGGTTTTTTTTCGCCTTATTATTTTTTCTAACGTACATGTTTTTCTAATATTCAATTTTTCTATTATTCGAAATTCGAATAATAGAAAAAAAAAAGTTAACTAGTCAGTTGTCAGATGTCAGTTGTCAGTTGTCAGTTGTCAGTTGTCAGTTGTCAGTTGTCAGTTGTCAGTTGACTAGTGTTGACTAGTGTCAAAATTCTTGTGTCAAAATTCTCTGTACATTTGAACAAAAATGGATGAAATTAATGAAATTATTGAAGAAGAAGATAATGTTGACGACTGTACCATCGTTGAGTTGATAAAAACAAATTTGAGTCATTTGCTACACATGGGCGGGTTCTTATATACTAAACGCAGAACGAAAAATGGCCATGTGTTTTGGTTTTGTAAAGAATGCAAGGTACTTATTTCAATTTAAACAGATTTCATTACTTTATATTTGATATTAAAAGGTTACGACGGTTACGCGTTTACTATTAACACACGGAGGGCCTGTGGCCATCATTAAAGGAGGCCGTAAATTGCTGGACGAAGAGAATAGGATGGGTCGTATTTTAATTTTTGCTACAACGAAAAACAACGAAAACTTGTGGCTATTAATAAAAAGCCCAAATTGGTTTTTAGACGGCATTTTCAAGGTCAGTCTGAAAGTCATTTCTCTTTCTGTAGTTCTCATTTTTCACCTTTTTTTGTAGGTCGTACCACAGATATTTTTTCAACTATTCACGATCCTAGTTTCCCTCACACAAATAAAAAATGGCAAACAGCAGATAGTTGCAATTCCTCTGGTTTACGCGCTACTTAAAATTAAAAACAAGTGTCATATGAGAAAGTGCTAGAAGTTGTAAAAATTGCTTGTGAAAAGGCAAGCATACTAGGATCGAAGCATATTAGGAAAATATTAGAAAATTAATAAATATCAGAAAAAAAATATTAGAAAAATTTCATTAGAAAAATATGATTAGAAAAATGTGATTAGAAAAACTGTTCCCTAATCAACAGATTGAACCCATACGTCCTATTAGTCAGTTTTTCTTGTTCAACATGAACTTAGTGCTACCAAACGTCATCTTTACACGATCTTTCCCGCTTAACGCGTCGAAATCAAAATTTGCGTTTATCGGTATGGAATTAGTTACTCATCAAAATTGGAGACCAACTGTCAGTTTAGTTAGTCTATTTTGGTTTGGCATAACCTTAACGTGTGAAGGAATGGTTCGAATTATTGAAACTATTCAATCATATAAAAAAATACTTTGGAGACACTCATCAGAAACCATCAAAATAAGTGACTTTTGTACAGTCCGGATTTCTACAGCACAGAACCAAAACGTTATAATCATCAAAAAACTGAGTAAGTATTATAAATTATAAATTGTGCAAATTGAAATACAGTTCATTATTTCGACCAACATTTCTTTATGTTTCAGACGAAGAAAACAAAACTGCAAGATTATTCATGCACAAAAAGACGTTCGAAGGATTAACACTTGTAAGACAATGTATCGATAATTTCATATCTGTTTTCCAAGAATATAATAATGTAGTAGATGCGCTGTACGATGAAATGTCGCGGGAAATATATAATACAACGTACGATGATCTCCGTTATCAAGTGTCATATAATATTAATCAGTGGTATCCTAATGTATGCGAAAATGAAATGATTTTTCAATCAATGTACCATGAAATGAATCTGTATTTAATACGAGATAGTAATAAGGAAAACATGTAAAAAACTAAATTATAATTGATTTAGTTCACCTTAGTTCACCTAACCTTTTTAATAATTTTGAACAAATTTTATAAGTCATATTAAACAAACATAATAATGACCACGCGAAAAGAGAAAGTATTTTTCAAGTTATTATTAAACTACAGTCCAGGGCGCCCTGACGTCACAAAACAGACACCCGAATTTTCCTGCCGCAAACGGTCACCCAGAATTTCTTGCCGCACGCCCGCCGCTGCACACCCGAGTTACGATGCGCTAGAAAATGTCCCGTAGGTCCTCCATTCTACTGATTTAGAATATATATACTTTCAAGACAATAGCATTCAGAAATACGTTCACGAATATGATAAGTTGTACCAATGTTCGAATGCTTTCAGGAGGGTGGGGGTTGTTTTGGAAGGCTTTCAACAAATGTTTTGAAGACAGCGGTTGTTGAAGGATTCTAAGTCAATCTAAAATTGAAGTTTGGTGATTGACACGCCTTTTAAACGTTAAGTGTACTTTCTTTTGACAAATAATAAATCAATTTATGAAATTAAAGATCTGTTTCTTAAAACAATTCAAAGATTTTTAAACCTGAAACAGTTTTTTAAGCTTGAAACATAAATATAAACTCAAATCTTAACAGAATATGTACAATTCATTAATCTTTCGAATTTTAGACATACATACATGATAATATAATTTTTATCATGTCTAAAAGATTCTCCAAGCAAGTAGATGTCAAAACAGTATTAGACGACGTGCAATATAGTGAGCATTTATCACTTGCTGCTCAGCGATATAGAATTCCGAAAAGAACGTTGCACAACAAATTATCACAACTCAAGTGAATTCCATATTTAAACCAAAACCTAGGTTTTCCTGTGACAAAGGACCAATTGCTCAACTTAGTAAAAAGATACATCATTGAAAATGGAAGGGATAACCCATTCACTAATGTTCGTCCAGGGTGTCGATGGTTTAAGAGTTTTTTCGGAGACATCCGGAACTTACTACTAGGGTAGCTCAGAATATGTCGATCAGAAGTATCGGAAGAAAAATTAAAATCATGATACGAAGAATTTCGCGCAGAACTAAAAAAAAGGATCTTGTTGACATTAAACCGTCTCGCTGTTTTAATTTGAATAGAAGTGCTTTTTTCTTGTGTCCATAAACAAAACAAGTTTTGGCTACATAAGGTTCGAAATACATACATAAAGTTGTGCAAGGGGATAAAAAAGAAAATTTAACGGTTCTATTCAATGTGAACGCAGCAGGCTCATTGGTGCCACCAATGAATTTATTTTGGTACCAACGAAAACCAGAGCTTATTACTTCTCGTATTCCTTAAAGGTGATTTGTGATAACCACACAATCAGGATGGATTTGATCAACACTATTAAAAATGATTTTCGGACTTGTTTATTAGAACTATCAACATGAAAAACTAATTAGATTGAGTAAACGATCTATATGATATAAAAAATTACATTGACACTACACTGACTCTCGAAAACTCATCTGGTACTCTAGATGGTACTCTAGATGGTCTAGATGATACTCTGTTAATCTAGAACAGCCTAGCAGAAAAACTTACATTGTGTGAATCTTGTGCGTTTCAGTTTAATACAGCTTCACTTTTACAAATTTCAGATTGGCATACAATCATAAAGGAAAACAGAAAATTCTTCCTGTGATATGTGTCTAATGTTATAAACCCTTACTTGAGAAAATCCCAGTCGTACTTTATGATGTTTGTTTCGAAATTGTGATTAGAGAAATCAAGGAAGGCAATTTGAAACCTGGATGTGAATTGTCTTATATACACTGTTTTCAATCTGTCCTAGATGAACATAATACATTATCTGAAATATTAAAACAAGCCTCTTCCATTACTCAAATGACGCCCAGGGACATCATATAACAATAATGAACCAGTTCATAAACGTTCGATTTCTACAAGTAGTAGCTACAAAATTTACGACAATTGTTGGAAATTGAAAGTTTACCTATGTTAAACAAGGATGGTTGATGTATGCACATGAAGCCCGTCGTCTGATTCTGTGTGAAAAATGTGACGATCGATATCCTGATTTTGAATTAAAATTATTACAAGAATATCATTTAATGATAAAAAAAATCCAAATGTTAAAGACTATACCTCCAACCAGGGCTTGGCCCAGCTTTCGGAATGTCAACCAATAAATGACTGTTATCAGTGTATGAAACTTCTGATTTAGCGAGTGGACAATCAGCCTTTATATGATATTACGTATTACCTTGTGCATGGATTTGTTTTAACATCCGACCTATATTCTGGAAAAGATCAGGCCACCAAAAAACCACCAAAAAATTTTCCAGCAACTGGAGAAATTGATCGTTGGAATTCACCCTAGCATAAAAAACGTGAAACGCATCAGACCAGACCTACATACGAGCTCAACAAAAGTTAGAGAGGGATCTAATTTATAACTTATTTAAATTTTCTTGCAATTTTTTTGTAAATTGTTAGTGTTCCGTATAAAACTAACTAACAGTGTACACTACAGCCGTATAGGATACTTGGGAGATTATTGTTATTTTTATTATATCGCACGAAAAAATTCAATAGATCCTGGAGATGAATTTAATCTTATAGCTAATACTCATCAAATAATTAGGTTTAGAACATTAAAGTATACTAATTAAAAGGTTGTAAAAGACTTTTATATCGTATTCAGAGAGCTTTTTCTTGTAAAAATTGCTGTAAACTAGCTATGTTATAATAAATTTTTTTTCTACTTCTCAAATACATAAAATCTGGAAGATTATCGAGAAGTGAAACTAAAGATCTTCCCGAAATTGATAGGCAAACTTTACATCTACCTAGTCTACCCCATCCTACTAGACAAAGCAAATCATGCGATTCACGAAAACTAATACACCCAAATCCAGAACATAGAACCTGGATCGCACTTGATAATATTGATCAATATATAAAAATAAAACCAGAAAAAAATGGCAAATCCAAATGAAGGATAAAATCCACCTTTCTACAGATTGAGATTATCTGACGCTCTTTCTATGATTCCGTACTTTTCTGGTGATCAAGAATATGCATTTTTATACAATTAATTCAAGGAAGCATTTATAAAACAATACAGAAAGTCATAAAAGCTTCAGATGACACTTACTCTCAACCACAACTCTCAACTACTCTCAATCTAACTTTCAGAAGAATTATCTTGTCGATAAGACAGATGCAACAGACTCGAAAACGAGTCTGTTGCATCTTATTTCAGCCGAGCTTGTTCATTGCACAATCAATTAATGAAAAAATTGAAGAAAAAATTGAACAGTGACGAAATAACTGTTGACAGATTACGCGAAGTTAAACGAGCTTAGGATGAATATTTTGTTTTAAAAAGAGTAATATATTAATTGATGAAAAATTATAATACAATAAGTGAATCAGGACCCTTAGCAATTGAAGTAAAACATAATCTAAATAGCAGAGACATTCTTTCTCACAATAACAACCCTTCGTGTTTACTATGTAACAAAAATGATCATGTGCCAGAAAATTGTCCCATATTACACGCAAACATTCCAGAACAAAATTGTCAACCTTGTCAAGAAAAAGATCATACTGCTCAACAATGCAATAATCGTTATTCTTGCCAATTATGTGGTAAAAAGGGTCACAGTGCATTAAATTGTGAAACTGGAACGTTAAGATACACAAGAGCACAAAAGATATGTCAGATGTGTAGAAAAATAGGGCATAATGCTTGGAGTTGTCATTTTACTTCAGCTAGAATGAATCAACCAACTATTCGTTATGCAACATGTAACCGATATGGACATGATGCAAGAAATTGTTATAGTGCGCAAATAAGAATTGTAAGAACCGATCCACTCTGTCCTATATTCAACAATACCGAACATAAGGCGTATCAATGCCCTCGAAACATTTAATGTTATTGATGTGAACGAAATAGTAATCTTTCCACAGAATGTTAACAACCACAAATCGATTATAATAAAGTACGTGATAATAGTCGACACAATAGTCGTAATAATTATAACGGAAATCATAAAAATACATTGAGATATTGCACCTTTCGACATTCGACATTTGGCGAAAAATTGTTTAGTAAGATAAGCTTGTTAGGCTTTACAAAGAATGAACTTGGGAAACCCCCTGAGCCTCCCTGTGAAAGAGGCGCAAGTGCAAAATTCAGGAATGTAAGATTAGTCTTAAATACATCTTCACCAAGAAATGAAGAGTAAAGGAGAAAAAAAAGACTTTAATATTATTAATAGACTCTAGAGCTGAACCCTTTTTGATCAAATAGGGTTCAGTCATGAACGGTAATGAAGAGTGATATCATAATAAATAGAAAAAAAAGATCAGATTTATCAGGTATCTCTAAAGAAGTAGTTTCAACTTTGGAAAAATTTACTACAACTAAATTTGAACATCAAATCGTCGCCCCAGACGAAAAAGGGCCTTTTTCAAAATTCGTTTATTTAAAATACATGGGGTAATTTTGAAATAGGCCCTTTCTCGTCTAGGACCTGATGAATTTCCCATTCATGAAGATGAAATAATTGGTGTTACATTTTTGTCTCAAAATCAAGCGAAAATAAATTAGGAAAAGAATTGTCTTCATTAAGAGACGAAAAAATAGCCCAAACAGATAAATTAACAGTAAAATTAAAACTCACTATCATGATCATCATTTATTTCCATTTGAGAATATCTCTCATCGAAAAGAGTTACAATTTTTACAAAACCAAATACGTTTGTATAAAATAATATAGAATAATAGTATCACAAAAATTAATTTGAATCCACGCTGAAGTAAAATTACATTTCACATCACAGCTCATCTTTACATCACATAAAAGTATCACAGATATTCGTTTAACAGAAAGGCTCGCAATTTCAAACAGTTCATTACATAGTAAAAAACATTTCTTGCCATCAGAAAAGTATTTATCATTGATATGGCGTGCATATAATTAATTGAATTGTGTCCAAGAAGTGGTCGTATAAACATATCTCGGTAGTGTTGGTAACAAGGAC
>JAQQRF010001620.1:0-10155 GCA_030523145.1 Trissolcus brochymenae | reverse complement strand
TATATATGTATATATATATATATATATATATATATATATATATATATATATATACTTAATCTAAGTAAATACTAGTCTCAAAAGGAGCATTCGAAGAGGTTGGCACATTTTCATTCGCATTATTTGGTGGCGGCGATATACAAATGACTGTTACCATAGTACTGGGTGCATCAGTCATTCTAATGAAAGACTACTACGTAGTCCCTTTCTGCGTGATAGGCTAGACATGTGCGCTAGCCTAATTCGTTCTAAATCCCTTTGCGCCGAATACTATCGCCAGGAACCCAGCTGAACTGCCCGATTCAAAATTTTCTCTTCAAGATAAAAATTAACTGGATTTTCTATAAACAAAAGAGAAAATGTTTGTTTTATAACATATCCTTTAATATAAACAAGTATATAAAAAAACGAGATTCTTAGAAGTACTTACTTTTTCTCTTTTAAAGAACTCACTAAGACAATTTAATAATATGAATTGTTTAATTATTGACTTCAAGTTCTCCCTTTTCTACTCGCACAATAAACCTAAGATCACGTACATTAAAAATGAAATAAAATATTTTATTCAAATAAATTTCAAATAAGTTATTTAATGATATGACAAATAATCGTTGTAATATCGTTACTTTTATAATACAACTTAATTATACTTCGCTACGTGATGTATTAATGAGCACGTTTTTAAATTTTTATTTGTATTAATTCATTATTTTATAAGCATAACAAGTAATAATTGTAAAACACCAAAGAACACCTAAGAAATGAAAATCGAATGACATTAACTAACCAAAAATGCAATATGAATATTTTCTCTGCTTTGGAAAATTTGTCAAATGGAATTAACACCTTGATTTTTCTAATCCTCGGTTTTCATTCTCAAGGGTAGGGGTGTTACATACGGCGTAATTTTCATGATAAAATAATAATAATAATCAAGGTAAAATATTCTATGTCTAAATCACATGAAATTTCTTGATAAAACATGAACAAAGGAGAAGCGTGGAAAGTCGCTCGAAGGGGCTACGAAAAATCACGAACGGACTTCTGAACGAATCCCAATAATTCTTTCAGAATGTATCATCATAAATGACTTACTTTCGTCATATTATGCTCTCGTTATACTTTTATCAATAAATTAGAATTTACACAAATTAATAATTCCAATAATTTTAATACATTTTCGTATTATTCTTAAAGCCTTCTTATTCATAACGATTTCATTCAGTAACCGTAATTATATTGAGATAAAACTTATCACCAAGAGTTAAGTACTGAATCCAGAAACTATTTTATTACGCCGCTACGTTAATTTATGTTAAATACTATAAATACTGAATTAATTGTTCAAACATTACACAATCTTGCATCACACTTATGTCTGCATTAAATTTCAATTACTACTTGTTTTCTGGTGACATAACTAATGAAATTGAAACTAATTACTGTTGAATCCCCTGGTTATGACTTGATGGTACAATTTGTAAATTTAATACATTAAGTTCAAGTTTATTTGTGTTTAAAAACTGATTAAGTTTAAACAATTTTATATTGATTGGCATTGTACTCTGTCTTTTTACACACAAAAAACTGAACATAAATTTTATCAT
Source organism: Trissolcus brochymenae (assembly GCA_030523145.1). Lineage (NCBI taxonomy): Eukaryota > Metazoa > Arthropoda > Insecta > Hymenoptera > Scelionidae > Trissolcus > Trissolcus brochymenae. The sequence continues at coordinate 8,548 of JAQQRF010001620.1, read as the reverse complement.
TAAAATCACCGTATTTGAATTATTAAATACACTAAAAAGATTAACAAAATTTGTATGAAAAATTTATAACAAACTAGTCTGTAATAACAAATGTGTAACAAAAGTAATTTTATCGTCTTTAAAATTTAAATGCTAATTTCATAATATCTGATTGGCTTTATTCACTTGAAAATGTTTGTTTATTTTGGTAAAATAAACATTGTTAAATAAATTAGATTGTTTTTTGAGTGTCGACCCTATACTCTGAATTATTAGTGTTTGTCTACATAACTCGGAATCGTTTGTTACTTTTTAGGACGTAACAACAATTTTGAAAAAAGTTTGAGTTGGGAAAAATTTTAAATAAATTTTGAGAAATTTTCAAAAAATTTGACAAAAGTTCGATGTTCCAAAATTTCTCTAGTTATGTTAAAAATGTCTCAGTTATTGTAGAATTTTTTTCGTCATGCTGAAAATGTTTAAGTTTTGACAAGAAATTAAATCATACTATTATCATAGCCCTACCTCATTGAGAAAACTCTGAAGACGAGATCTGAAACTTGATTCGAAGTAGCAAAAGTAATCTACATATGGTGCAAGCTTACAAGCTAATGAAATCGCTGTAACATAGTCGTCATTACGACTAACATCAAATAGCAAACAGTTCTCTGGATCTAGTATTTCGGTTCGGAACTCTCAGCCTCAAAAAAGACAATAAGAAATCATTGCTCTTCTTCGTTGAAGTGTCAGCAAACCAAATCGCTGGTAAATTTCATCATAGTTATGTACGTAGAATCTTATAGGCTGTCCTGAGACAAAACATAGTCGACGCAATAAACGGTGCTGTACAGATTTAAGATCAGCCACGGCTGTTAAAGTATACAAAGCCCATATATTGAATTGGAGCCCATGAATTAAACATAGTTATGAAAGAGTTAACAACTCTGAATAATTCATAATTACGCAATAACATGCTTGAAATTCTCGAATATTCTAAGGTTACCTGGGAAATATGCAAATTAAAATTAATTTTGTAATTAAAAGTTATGCTCAAGTCGTTAACTTCGTTGACAGATAATAAAATGTCCTTGCCCAATGTGTATATATAGTTTATAGGATCACGCTATTTTGTAAAGGTGATCCTTTAGCATTTGACGTTATTAGAAAAAAAATAATTTGGTCGCACTACAATTGTAACTCATTTAGATCTTTCTGCAAAACAATTGCATCTTCGACACGAGAAACCTCACGAAAAAGCTTGGCATTGTCGGCAAACAGTAGAACATGTGAGTAGCAAACTAGTCGAGGCAAATCGTTGATAAGAACAGAAAACAAGAGAGACCCCATGTGGGAACCCTATGGAACGCCCGACGGTGTATCGAAGGGTGCAGAATCTAACCCATTAATACTAACGTATTGTGAGCGACCAAGGAGTTAGCAACTATTCAAATCCAGTAAAGGCGATACATCTACGGCCCGGTGGATATAATTTATTACGCCCTGCAATTGTAAGAGCTTAGTTAATGCACGTAATGTACAGAACTTCATATAATTTTTGCCTGAGTGTGTTTGTTTGTATAAACGATATATTTTTTTTGGTTTGATTGTTTTGGATAAGTTCGGAAGAGTACCAAGGTGAATAGGTAGTAGGTTTGACAATGACACACGAAATGGAAAATTGAATTCAATAGCTGATGATATCTTTAAATCGTGCGACATTTTTTTCCGAGCACCAAAAAAGACACTGAACCAATCTACACTATCAAGATAAAAAACAATCGAGGAGTAATCTTCACGCTTATATTAAAAAATTAAAAACTAGAATTGGTTCTCTTGAATGAATATATGGTATCGATATTAATATTCAACGCAGGATCGAAGTCGTCTATTGAAAATAATAGATCGACACAGCAATGCACTTTAACAGAATCTAAATCTGAAAACACCAAATTGTGTTAAATTGCAAGAAATTCTAAAAAGTTAATCATTAAAAAAGTCAGGGGCTATTGTTGTATTTAACGAAGACAAATTAGCACTCTAGTCTACCAAGTGACCAAGAAGGTTGTAGTCGCTACCTAAAATGAATGAGACATCGCCAAGCTGGTTCTGAATTTCGCAGACGTTGTGCGTGTGGAGACTTAAAACCTTGCTGGAAGAATTGTGCGATAAATAGACAGCACCAACAACTATCTTGACATCGGGCAAGTAAATAAAAAGCTGTTCAACAGTTGGTGACACGTCGCGAATGCGAGCAAACAAGATAGAGTCACGCACGGCCACCAGGAATTAACCTCCTCTAACGTCTACACTCGTTCTAGGGTTCCGTTCACACCTGAATAGGTTATAGTTATCGAAGCGAAATTCACTATCGGAGAATCTGTTATTGAGCCAGGACAAAATAATCACTTCATAGGATGTTACTGCAGCACGAAGAGCTTCACGAAAGTCGTTAATTTTGGTACGTAGGCCACGGACGTTTTGATAATAGATAGAAATGGCTACTTTCGTCACGGTGGAAATTCTCTGGTCTTGTTTTTTTCACAATACGAGGAAACTTGTTGAAATTTATCTTGAAATCCTTCTCACTTTTGGCGATCCTACGATTCAATTCAGTATAGAGCGTTTTCAAGTGTGCAGGTTGCGATACACAATCAGGTCATTTTTCACAACAATGCCATCAACTCTTAGCTTTGATTTACTTTTCAGAACTATCCACACCTTGCTGTCTAGGCTAAAAAACACTGCTGATAGTAATTCAGAGATCTGTTAGAGAATGGTATTGATGACACCCAAATCTCTCATCGAATTAACAGACTTGAGATCAAAACCAATAACATCAAATGCACGCCTTTTCCTTCCACTGATTTCAGCAATAATATCTTCTTTATCGGTGGAGCTACTGCTAGGAACTTGATGATGGTTTGCTTCTAGGGTAGATATTTTTGCTTTTAAATCATCAAGGGGTGACTCGATTGTGTTGAGACGCCTGATGACGGCGTCGAGAGACTCGTCATCGAGTCTCGCAGGATTGTTCTGCATGTCAGCTTTCAAATCTCCACGGAGAACAGCCAATTGAGAGGCTAGAACCGCAGAAATGTTTTAAGAAGATGAGCAGCATTTAGGTTAACTTCCGTCAGGATTGGTTTTCACCTTGTCAGAACAGTCTTGATGATATTTTTGTTGACATCCTTTACAGGGCACGTATGATTCGGTCGTAGTCAACAGTTTGTTGCAGGATCCACATTTTGTTGACTTAGAATTACGAGGGAAAGAGATTGGCGATGACATTATAACGGCAGGAATGAATCTTGTCTAGTTTGCATGTGATAGTAGCACTCACTAAGTATTTGAACACGCCCGGTAACAAAAAAAGACCTGGATGTGATTAAATATTTTGCTTCGAGCTCCTGTAACAAAAAACCGCCCGCGGGCAATAATATAGCAGAGAGATGCTAGGAAATGAGGTTAGGCGAGAAGAAACAAATGTTTATGTAATTTATGTCACAACAAAACGGTCGCACGGCTTATAAAGACACAACTGCACCTACTGAAGAAGACATGCCACATTGGCACCCTCTGATAAGGGTAGCTGCTACATGATCCCAAAAAATCGTGCAACAAATATGGACTGAAACCAACACATCTATTCGCACTTACACGTCACTTGAGAATTTGAATTTATAACAAACTTTCCCCACCACCTCGTGCATCAAGCATTTTCTGTTCCCCCTCCAGAATTCACTGACGTATTCTTAGAGCACGATTCAAGGCACAGTAGAAATTTTGGTTCCTTGCGTACGAAAACTTTATACCAACTGACGGTATTTTCTCGAAAGAAGGGTTCCGTACGTCAATAGTTAAATCAGCCACTGAAACTTCCAAAATTGAGTTTAGGTAATCCCTCTTTAATTCGCCTCGCGTGTACACCACGTATGCACCTTTGGTTATTTTTTTGAAGCTCGCTCCGATTACTGCGATTTGTTTCGGAATAAATACATTTTGGTTATCCTTGAAACGTTGCATTTCAATCCATTGTATGCGTTTTAAATTACAACTGACGTTTGTGAAAAGTTTATTATCTACGGCAGCTCCTTTTGACAAAGAGCGCTTTAATTTTTAACAGTGTTAGCAAATTTTTATGTGTCAATTTTCTGTCTCCATGATGACTTTTTACGATTTGCATCATCAGAGTGTCAAATCTCGTTCATATGTTCAATAACTTTTTTTTAAGTGATCAGAGACATATTTTACTTTGCTAAATAGCCAAAACAAGCAATAAACGTACCGCCCCATTGCGAATCTGCTACATTTGCATTTTGATCTTTGGTTGGCATGTATCAGTACGTAAGATGGAACGAACTAGTGCAGTCTCGCTCAGCTTTTCCGTTATATTACCCCTCAAAACAATTATTTACAGTGAGTGTGCAATGATCGTTTTCGTCTGCGTTCACGTCTGGGGAAAATTGACGAGCCGACGCGTATAATCAGATACATGATTCGTAATATGTCGCTCTGTGAAGTCGTGTACGCGTATAAAAAATCATGTTTTGCCAGTCTCCATCTGACAGCAATTGTGGCTGACGAGTTGTGCCGCCGTTCCATCAGTTTTGACAGTGTGATGTGTGAAATTTTCAATACTTGCGTAAATGCACAAATTAAGTAGAGTTTGTAAGATAAAGGTATAACAAGAAGTTTAAAGTCATTGTTCACAAACATTATATCTTTTTTCAGCACATATACAAGAACTTGAGGACAATCTCGGCATCGTGTTTAAAAACATCGAAATCGAATTGGGAAGGTAAATTTGAGCTTCTTTCGAAAACAGAAAACGATTTGTGATTTTGTAGTGACTTGCAGTTTGTGTTTGTAGGTGATGACGATTTATCTCACTGCTTCAGAGACAACAATAATCCGCCGCTATAACAAGGTGATGGCCGTACGCAGTCGACAACGACAGCAACTCAAGCACAAAGTTTCAACATCATCAAGTATACTCGCCGCTACATGCCCTGCTTCAAGAAACTGGGTCGTGAATTTTTCATGATGTTCAAGATCTACGAGATCCTCGAAGATGCCCTCAAAGATGCCTTAGAAAAAATTCTCACTCTGCTTTAATGGAGGATCATGACGAGTGCGACTACATCGGTGTCTCTTATCACGCTGATAGTTTTGCGCAGGGTGATGCATGGCTGTCATTCAGGCTTATTCGTAATTTCAGCAGCGATCAGTTAGCTGACCTGATTCTCAGCATTGCTCAGAGCCATGTCGTATTCGATATTGGCAAGAAATTACAAGTTTGTACTAAGCATTAGTAACAGTAATAACAATGTTTAGTTGAAAATCAGAAGGCCTAGGCTGTTTCAAAAACAAAAAGTGATTGAACTTACCAAAGCTGTTCGTATTACGGTTCTAGAGAACGGCTTATGGATTAAAGAAGTAAAAATTTTCAACAGTTACTTGACAACAACGGGTTCGCTATTGTCGTGTATGCTTGCAGGTCCTTCGGTAAAAAAAACGAGCTACCTTTTTTGACGGTCGTGATGAAACGCGTCTGGTTTTCGGTAACATAGCGCATACACGGTTTATTTTGTATTACGATGAGACCTGCTATTTTGAATCCATTTTTTAAATAGGATTTTCGTTCGAACCCGTTACAGGCGCACTCGATGTTCGCAACTATTGCATACTTTGTAATACAGAATTCAAAGTGGTTAGGAAACACCGGCGTGTTAGAAAATGCTTGCGATGTTTCTTATCTGTACGTTTCAAAAAAAAATACAAATTCGATGTGGTGGTTTTCGTCGTTATTTCTTCGGAAAACAATGTTTTGAACAACACAAGTGTGCTGACTCGTTTGCATCGTTCAAGAGTGTATGTCGTTCTGTTAAACTCTGTCGTCTGTGCATGAAAAATGGCACTCCGCATCAATGTGGCTTATCCAAATGCTAAACGTGTAACAAAAAGGCCAATTTAAACAAAAATATTTTCACATGCAAAAAACAATTTTGACGCGTCCGATACGTTTCTCCATGTTTTCTATGATTTTAAGGTCCGCCAAGATATACTGCTTCAGGGGTTCAGGGGTATTGTACAACAGTCTTGCACTGTGTGTATCAAAGACCACGATTTGTCGCACTGGTGTCATGCTTCGGCGGTGTTGCGGTGTTACGGTGTTACGATTAGACATGCAACCCGTGATCGGGAAATTTGCCTGACCATCGGTGTTCTCGTGGATGGTTTTGACCTCTCTCTAAAAACACTGTTTATCAGTTTCACGGGTGTCATTGGCACGGTTGCTCAAAATGTTTTTGGGTCGAACGAGATCGATACTACATCGACGAAGAAAAGAAAATCGTTACTAAAAATTTAGAGCAGTAATTTGATCGGACGTGCGAAATTTCTAAGCGTATAAAGAGCGCCAGCTACAGATTCGTAGAAAATTGGGATTTCTCGTTTAAAGAATATTTGTTCGGAGGTAGCGTAGCCAACATGGCTACGTTCTACAAACCTCACGGTGACAAAACAATTAAGTTTTTAGACATTTGCAGCTTGTACCCTTGGGTGTGCAAATACGAAAAGTACTCTGTAGGTTATTCTGAAGTGCTCGTTGTTAACCTTCGTGTTCAGATAACAATATGGAGCATGTAGAGGGCCTTGTTATTTGTCGATTTCTCCCTCCGCGTAGACTCTTGGGGCGGTAGGTTGATCTTCGCACTTTGCAAATCATGTGCTGAACATCTTAGCCATGATTCTTGTACGCGAGAGGATGAAAGATATCAATGGTTCGGAGGCACTTACGTTTCGGATGAACTGCGACACGCCGTAGGGTGTGGCTACAAAATTTCACGCGTTTATGAAATTTCGCAGCACAAGACGACTCGCTACAACAAGTCGACCACGGTAATTTTTTCGCGACTTTCCGACATAAGCGAATAAAATCGTACACAATGCTTGTAATAATTATTTAAATAGAATCGTATATAAAGTATTGAAATAATCATGTTATGAGATATTGAACAAACATTAATACAGTGTTATTTTTTCTTTTCTGTTTCATACAAATAAATATTCCAGAAAGTTGTGAATATTTCATCAATAACTATATTTATATTATATAGATTTTTTTTAAACCGTTAATAGTAGTAATATATTTTATGATAAAAAATTTTGACCGCGAGGGTAAGATATGTCGAAAAATCATGCGCGGGCATGGGCACTGCAAGTATACAGCACATGCCACCGTACACCGTTGACACCTACAACGGAATATTTTCTATATCAAAGCATTTATTTTCTACTTAATTTTCATGATCAAACAGTTTTTGGTCTAGGAGCGATTATGGACACTATACCTTTAAACATTTTGAACTTAGTGGCTATAGTCACCTACCGAATTCTAAGTTTCTATTTGTTATATTAACTTTTATCCCTAAAACGACAGAATAGTACATTACGTACCAAGAAAGAAATTTTTTGTTGTGGCAGCCGATTGCGGCAGTTGTTGGTTGTTTGTTTAAACCAACACAAACCTAGGTTCTTTCGAGGTACGTACGATGTTTTACTTTCCAGAATAAATTTTTCTCTACCTCGTGCGACTAAAGGTTTAGTCCTTTAAACCTCCTTTGTTGACAAATTAAACATAGAAATAAAATAATACCCCTAGTTATAAGTACGAGTTTTGCTTGCGGAAAAATTCGAAAGAAATAAAAAAAATTGTGAAATAAACCTTTATTATAATTTAAAATTCGTTTAATCTTCTCATTTATAGTTTTATATTCTTCTTTCGTAAGTGTAGGATATGAAAAAGAAATAAAAAGATCCTTCGAGTAACGTCAGGATATAATGGAGGGCTTTAACAGGCGAAGAAAATTAATTTTTTAACAATGAAAATCGAATCTTTTAAAGTCATTTTAAAACTATTGTCAGATTTTTATCAGGAATCGCTACGCTACTATTTCTAATAAAATGAAATGTAGTGTAATTGTTTTCAACATAAAATTTATTTTTAGGTATCATGGGTAAGGCGACGCGGAAGTGATGGAACAATGGACCTGTTAACGGTCGGTCGGGACACGTACACTGGAGATTCAAGGTACACTGTAGATTTTCAGTATCCGAATAATTGGCGTCTACAAATCAAACTTATAAACAATAGTGATGAAGGTGAATATGGATGCCAGATCAGTACACATCCACCAAAACTGATCCACATAAATTTGTACATCAATGGTAAGTGAACAGTCATTGTTTTTCATTTTACAGTTTCAAATGAAAAATTGTAATAAGAAAAACTTTAAATTGTCTCAATGACCATGTAAGATATTCATTGTAATTGCAATCTTGAATTCGTTAGAATTCAAGATTAACAGAAAAACGCAAATTTGACAAAGCGCACATTGATATATTCAAAAGCGCAACGGAATTTCTTCAGTTCTTCAGGTGAAAGATTGCCAAAATGTCGTTGATTTTGTATACATATACAGGGTGGTCGTTTTAAGTTGAGACAAGTGAATACCTCGCGAAATTTTCATCGGATCGAAAAACTGGAAAACACGTGTTCAATATTTTT
>JAQQRF010001619.1:0-10762 GCA_030523145.1 Trissolcus brochymenae | reverse complement strand
CCTAAATACCGAACAAGTCACCGGCCCGCCGATCGGCCCGTTCATTAACTTTAATTAATCCGCGTTCATCGCTCTATTTCGCAATCGCTCGCGGACTCAGCCGCGACTCGCGAGGAGCAATGAACGTCAAAATGCAACTATGCATTTTCGGGTTCCATGAACCGTGCCACCACCGCGAATTGGCTGCCACCGCGTAGCAACTAATTAATATATAAACACCTGTAACACCCATAATAATCGCTCAGTCTTGGAGTAGCATCTGACTGTCCTCAAATTGTTCAATAAAGCTACGTGTCCGAACAGGCAGACTCGTACCCCGTTGTTACCAATCTTTTTTTACCAATCAATTTTCACCACTCTATTATTACCACTAGACAATTTCACCACCAATTTTTTACCACCAAATATATTTCCAAAATATACACAGTGATTATATATTCTTTAAAAGTGTACAGTGAATTTTCAAAATTGTATATTGTATCGAATCGATATTCCTTAACTCTATCTTTGTTCTCTGTTTTCTTGATTTGTTTACCTCAAGGTCTCTAAGCATACTTTCCGTATATCCTTGTTCCTTCTGTAGTTCTTTCAGAAACGCGTACAAATGTTCCTTCTGTAGTTCTTTCAGAAACGCGTACAAACTCGGTGATCACGACCAACAACGACAGAGAAGCGATTATGCCAGCCTTCGGATGCATTATTTGTACGAGCAGTATTTTGCAATACCGCTTCGTACAGATTCCAAAGTGACGGTGGGTATCTCGGCTTCGAAACAACTTTGAAAGTGCCATCAACGTACCACACACCACTTATTGCTAATCTTCTCAAATTTTCTTTTGTTGAAAAAATCAATAGTCTTCCTACATCAGGATGAACATCGTGATTGTTCTTAGAGTCGTATAATAAAAATTTTTCCCCAGCGTTTGTATTTGAAAATTGTTTCGGTAAATCTTCTAAATCGTCAAGAGAAGTTGGATTTGTACGTAGATTTTTGAGTCGTCGGCGCTGAATAGCTTTTGCCAGATTCAGTCTGTTGGGCAACTCCGCTAAAACACCATAAGAAACATCAGCAAGTTCTTGCCTTAGCATTTACGCTGGCGGTGCCTCTGGATGTTCGTCTGCTCGTCTCTTCAACTTGTTCCTTACTTTTCTAGCCTGAACTGCTTCTACGTTCGGAGCATGGGCCTTCTAATTATGCGGTGACTTATCAGGGCCTTTCACTACCTCAACATTCTGTCCATGAGTTAATTGGGATCTTGTTACAGTCCGAACACGGCATTCAGGATACTTTGTACACCGCCAGTAAATGTGTTCTTTTTTCTCTTCAGTCCAGTGGTATTCATTTCCGTCGATGTGTAAAATAGGATGTTTGACACCGGGTATTAATTCAACTACTATCAATCCGACTGATATGATTGATATTAGTGATACTACACAAAGTTTAGTTGACATGTCATTTGTGTAACGTGAAGTTGTGGTTCAATGTTCATTTATTTGAAATATTCTGAAATTTTGACTGTTAAAAGTAGTAAAAATATGTTGGTAAAAATAAATAATTTCTGGTAAAAAAATAGTGGTAAAAAGAATTAGTGATAAAAAAGGCGTGGTAGTAAAAATGTATTGGTAAAAGTGTCCACCCACCGGTAGAACAACGAAACCAACCGAAAAAGCTAAAGCTTATCAGAAAACATTAGAAGAAAAGAGAATAAGGAAAGAAAAGAAAAAGAAATCCACTAATCCTATTGATTTGAGACCTGAGACACGCCTACTTCCACCAAAAGTTAACACACCCACAATGAACATAATCCCAGAGATAAACCCTGACAAACAAACCGCTGATGTAAACAACGTATACACAGACAAAATAATTATGATCCACTCGAAGGAACTTCAAATGACTATGTAAACCCGGATAACAAAACAGAAAATGAAAAAGAAAATGTAGAAAGACAACGAACGGAATTATCAGACGTACAGCAAGTTGATTTTAAAAACCAAGATGACAATCTAATCTACGACAACTTTCCAGCGGAAAAATTGGAAATGAAACATACAAATCAAGATTCTGAAGACGAATCAGATAACGAAGCTGAAGAGACCGATGAAGAATTAATCGAGAAAATTATCCCAGGTACAAAACTTATCGAGACACGAGACCCTTTATACCTGAAGAAAAATCATTTAGTGTTTTTCCTCGACACAGAAGGAGAACCACAAGACAAACAAACATTAGATTATGAGAAACACAAAGAAATTGGAAAGTTCGGACAAATGTGGTACGGAGATGTCTAAGTAATCAAAAATGGCACGAGATATCATTTTTCAATATGTACAGAAACAAGACCTGAACGAGTCGGAACCAAAGATTGTTGGGAAACGCTAGTTAACAGCTTGAAAAAACTTAAAACCAAAGCAAAACTCAAAAGCAAAGAATTCAAACAATCAGCCTTCCTAAAGTCGACAACATTAACGGGTTCAATTGGAGAAAGATATTTTTTGAACTAGAATGTTTATTTTGAAAAAACGAGTGCAAGGTTTACATTTGCACAAGTTACCTGCCCGCCTATGTCGAGCAGGTTCGACATCATTAACGAAGCTCATTCAAGCGCAATAGGAGGTCATAAAGCCAACCATAAAACATACAGTAGAATTTGAAGACGATATTATTGGGACGGAATGAAAGAAGAAATACACAACTTCGTCCAACATTGTTTACAATGTAAAATCAGAAAATTAACAAGGGTCAGTACTCGACAACCTATGGCTTTAACAGATACGCCTGGCACAACCTTCGAAAAATGCGCAATGGACCTTTGTGGCCCATATCCTGTAACTAAAAATAATAATCGATACATCTTGACCTGTTAGTGTTTACTTTCTAAATACTGCATTGGTGTCCCTTTCCCAGATGCCATCGCAACTACCTGTGCAGAGGCATTTTTAAAGAGAGTTATCTGTGTTTATGGATCTCCCAAAATTTGTCTGAGTGATCAAGGAAGAAACTTCATAAGCAAACTTATGAGAGAATTTGCTAAACTAATGAAAATTAAGCAATACAAAACCGCTGCTTTTCACCCTGCTACAAACGGAAGTTTGGAACGATCCCACCATTTTCTGAATGAATATTTAAAATCTTTTATTAATAAAGATCAAGAGTGGGATCAATACGTAGAACTAGCAATGTTTAGTTACAACACTTCAGTACATGAAGCAACAAAACGAACCCTTTTTGAGATGGTATATGGTAAGGTAGCAAACTTACCATCAAGTATATCGTTACCCCCATCTGAACAGTTGGAAACTTGCGTTGACTACCTTGTTAAATTAATGGCAAGGCTACATGACGTAAAAGAAATAGGACGACAAAATTTAATCAAAGCAAACAAAAAGACTAAACAATTATACGACAGACACATTAATCCTAAGATATTTACCCCTGGAAACTATGTCTTTTTGAAAAAAAGATTTAAAGAAAGAAAATTCGGAGATCTGTATTGCGACGTTTCAGGGTTTCGAGGGTTTCATAATAAGAAAAAAATGATTCGATTAATTTAACTGACTTGTGTCAGACCTTTTTATTCAATAAACTAATGATTTTATAATAAAATTAACATAATGATAAATAAACCATACTAAAAAGGAGTTATTATTAATAAAAAAGATGATGAAGGTAAAAGAAACGTCGTTTAAAGAAAAAGACTCGAGTAGAGGGGTTGACAGTTGTCGAAGCTTGAGGTTAGATTCGTCACCTCGTTACAAAAACGAAAAATCCAACCTTAAAACGGAAAACAAAATTAAATAAAACAAAAATGGGTGGCGAACAGCTGGGCGGCGCTTAGTGGTTCACAAAAAAAACTTGACACTATTTAAATAATAAGTAAGAACGAAAAAACAACAGCGACGAAACAATCACGGCTAAACGACAATGAGAGTGTGAATCCAAGATGGCAGAGTTGTGGGGAGGCTTAGACAGGTCCGTGTGATCGCGAGGCAATATGTTTGTTTATCTTTGTTTGTTTGTCTACTTATTCAGCGGCTCAAACTCGCAAAACGATGGCAGAATCCCTTATGAGGATTCTGAAAAAATTGTTTGCCTCAATCCTTTTTCAGTTTCTCGGACTTGCAAAATAGGCTGCACTTCTTGAGAAGGGCCCTGGAGTTTGGCACAAGCCTGGCGTAAGCCTAGCCACCACTGTTCGCGCTTTCAAATTTGTAATAATAATTTATCCATTAATTTGCGCAAAATAAATTTATTTAGCTACTTAGCAGGTTCTGTTTGAAACAAGTGCGCCACCTATGATCAACTAAAAAATACACTCAAAGCTAAAAGTAATTAAAATCGCTAGTTGCGCCCTGTACTCGGTACAGTCGTGCTGACATTTAAGGTTATGTCAGTTTGTTGTGACAGCGCGCCGGTGTGTCACAACGTGGAACGTTGCAGTATACTGGCCCACATAAGATCATTTACCTGATAACGAAAATTTTACTATTCAGGTCGAAAATAAAATGAAAATCGTATCAGCCGATCAACTACAACATTCGGTAATAACACCGGATAAAATGAACCCCACAGAATAAAAAAGAAACAAACAGAGTAACTCCGCATCGTTTTTCTCAATTGCAGAAAAATTGAAAATGGCAAGCAACTATGGACAGTTGGCAGCTGCGGAATGGAGGAAAAAGATGCATGAGGCTCTCAACAGCGTGGCGAGTGGGATGCGAATCCTTTTATCTTTTAATCGACCTATCCCAAACCCCGTCAATGAAGGATACACTCCACTACGGGAGACTTCCTTGCCAACCTTTAACAACAATGTTTTATAACCACAAGATTTGAATATCCTTCAGGAAGATTGGTGTTTAGAAGAAAACGAACCCCAATTAGGATGGGTAAGTCGTGCACCTTCCACTCAAGTAACTGAAATGGATAAAGAGCTAGAATATTTAACCTGGAAAAAGAAAATAGCAGGTCTGCGCGAAGATACGATCCGCCATGGGATAAGTATCTTCGAAACCTAAAGTGCGATGAATGCAGCAACCTAGGATTTCACCTTGCTATCCGACTTTAAGATTATGAAAGATACACCTGTTGTAAATCTTGCAGAGGTCTAGGAGTTATATTAGTGGGCGACGACATAAAAGAATTCCAAACTTTTTATGACTCTCGAACCAGCCTAAACAATGTCTACTACCGTTTGGGTCAACATGGCCTGGCTGAGGAAAATGACCTGCGAATCGGTCGAATTAGTTACACTGGCAATCTCACTATACCTTCACTTGTTAGACAAGAGCAAGATAGAAGACAAAGAGAAAGAGAGTTGGAAAATAGAAGACCAAGAAGTCACCTCCCACAGCCACAACATTTTCGTCGACGAGACAATGGAAATCACACATAAAATTTATCTAACAATAAATATACGATTCTACGTTTAGTTAATTAAACCCTACTAATAATTAAAGTAACAAACAATGAGATCAACACAGACATTGTCTCATTGCAGAAGAAAATGAAATTACCCTACGAAATCATTGAGGAAGAGAAATATGCCGACGAATCCGAGCACGCAGAGTCAATCGACGGAGTCAGGCCTCAGGACTACCCTGAGACTTATCAAAGCCTCCTGCAAAGCCGATGCTATATACCGCTCGGAAATTGGCAATACCTATATTATCATCCCGTTAACAAAGCCATAGTCTGTCATACATGCTATATGGAACTAGACTACGAAGATCAAGACGAAGTGATCCGATACGACGATTGGCATACCCTGAAAAGGGGAGAGCTACGATCCTTGCACTGCGAATTGCACAAACTTCCCATGTTGAAACAAAGGGAAGCTTCCAGTTGCAAAATCTGTATCAAAGAATGGCTCGAAACCAAAACAAAAGTCGAAACTTATGACGAAGTTTTCGTAATAACCAGATGGTAGCAAGTTCCCTCTACAATCCCGCAATTATCTGCATTTCAGAAAAAGAGGCCCAGCAATGCACCTGATCTCGAATCGCTAATCGCTGTAGCAACTCAGCGTGATCCATTGGAAGGGCTGCCAGACACCGATTATGTCAATTCAGATGATGAGGAACCTGGAAACCTCCATTATGAGAACGAGCACTGGTGCATGGTCCAGACCTCCTTCTTGGTCTGGATGCCCTACAATTTTGAATGCGGATATTGCGAGGACTGCCACAAGAACATAAATGAACCCCTTCGAGCATATTTACTCTTCCACACACGAATGTGTGACTGGAAAATTCCTCCCTTATGCGGAGATTGCGGAAAACGAATATTCGAAAATATCAGCGAGACAAATTGTTTCCACTGTCAACCTGACATTAACCCGTTCCCGAACCTGTATCAACGTGCTCTAAATGCCTAGAATTGACAATTCTTTCTGTTCCAGAAAACAAACAAAGCAAGCAAAAATGATCCTGTTTCTGATAACAAGTCTACTCTTTCACACTACACTAGCGCTGGTTGGATATGACTGTGCAAGCGGAAATACTAACATCACGGAAATATCACTACGAAATGTGGGACACTGCAATCTACCTGAAGTCGAAGAAGCCAAATTACACACTGTGGGATGTGGTCCCATTCAGGCGAAGTGAAAAATGGGATCGCTGAATCGTGATCCTGAAACCGAAATTCGCTCAGTTACCTTCGTTGGCAACATTGACTACAGCTCAAATTGCCGGGGAGTACAATATTCTGATCATTTTGGCGACTGGTCTGACGTAATCGTTATCGGAACAGTTAAAATTACGATAAGCGATTACGACGCAACGGTACAAATAAAATCTAACAAAATCCACATGCAAAATAACTTAGTGTGCAATTTTAATCGAGAAACCTGTAACGACGTAGAAGGTGGTTATCACTTCTGGGAACGACTTCCAAAGGACTTCTGTCAGTTTGACCGATACTTACTGCTCTACGAAGGACCAGGACACAAAGGACAAATTACCACAGCGAGCGAGCTTATCTACACGGTACAAACACAAGATGTATCATTCGCAGTCACCGAAGAAAAGACTGTTCAAAAGTGCGGATATCAATTGATACAGACTGAACACCCTAAGTTATACATCCTGGAGGGATAAAAAGAAACATTTTTCACGTCGGAAAAAATCAACACGGCAAAAGAAATGGATATGTTCACATACGTTAATTCAAAATTCGTATTCGTCGAAAAACATATCCGCTCCCAACTATAGGATCTCTACAGGGACGTCGTTAAACAACGTTGCCTGCTGGAACAAAAAGTCCTTAGAAATTCCTTGAGTTCCATTTTATGCAAAATCCAGGATACTACAGTGTAATCGCAGGGGAGGTACTGTACATTATTAAATGTATCCCCCTTATTGTAAGCCTGAGGCGAACCGAAGAACGCTACCAAGAGCTGGCCATCTCCAAAGGAAACGAATCCTATTTCCTTACTCCACGGACTAGAATTATCAAGAAGAATGGAACTTAGATCAACTGCAACAGCATCTTACCAGTGATGTACGAGATACAGGGATCTTTGTACTCCTTTAACCAGAACGCCAGAGAAGCTCGACCTCCACACAAGTTCCAGCCAAATAACAAGCCAACCTGGGAATACAAATCTATAGGAAAATTGGCAACCAGTGGAATCTACTCGCAAGACGACCTGGACAAGCTGCGAGACGAAGTCATGTTCCCGTCTGACCGATAAGCTATCTTAAACGTACTAGCTCGAAAAGTCACTGGACGACAAGCTAACCTGGATAAAATATCTCTACAAGGACTACTGGACGCCAGCGCCGTCAAGGAAATGGCTAATGACGCTTGGCTCAAATTCTGGGCAGGATACGTCAAATATGGCAACTGTTGTGCGGGAATCATTATGACTATATTGATTTATCAAGTCATTAAAACGATCCTGGTCACAGTCGTCAACATGCTGGCATTACAAGAAGCATATGGATGCTCAGTACACTTGATCGCTTTCTGCTGCACCGGGATGTCTAACTCCTTATTATGACGAAAGAATGAAAAATCCAAAGATGTCAAGAAAATACCTTGATATATAGACTTAAATCCTTTAAACATTTTATCATTGATAAGCCAAATTATAAAATTATCAACAGTAAATCCTAGATTTAATCAACTGAATATTTCTCATTTTCTTATTAAACCTGGAAGGCTAGGAGGTATAGGAATTAGAAATTAGGATTAAATGATTTATCGAACTCTATATTTACATTAAAAACAAAAAAAAAAAACAAAAAATTATATATAAATAAATAAATATCTTTATTTTATACATAAAATATGCATTTTATAAATCTTTCTTGTATTTTCATCAAAATTAAATAATGTAGGAAAAAAATCGACCGAAAATGAGAGCCGAACGAAAGCGAAAGTGTCCTCTTGACGACACAAAACGTTCTCTTCTATTTAATTGTTCGTACGATAAAAATGGTTCGAAAATTCAATTGTCATCAATTCATTAATTCAATTTGATAATTCAATTTAACAAAATTTTCTGTATACTCTTTACGCAATAGAACACCTAAGTTCGTATTACCATCAATCGACTGCAAACCGGTGCGCAAAAGCAATTTGTAAAACGAGTATATAGAAAAACAATCAACTATAAAAATACTAATATGTCACTAGAAAATATCACCGACATATTTTTGTCAACAGTTGTCAGCATTAAAACCAAGCGCAGGAACTTGGAAAATGCTACAACCAAAAATGTCGACAAAAATATGCATTCAATTTAGATTGAAAGAATTAATGACGGGAAATAATTAGCAGAGTCTGGCAAAAGGGCTAAACTAGCCAAAACCAGACAATGCTCAAGAAAAAGATTGAAACTCTTACTAATTTTAGGTTTACTTTATCCGCAAATGTCAACAAATTGAACATTTCCAACAGATAATTGTGACAAGCTATATATTTTTCACCGCGCCGGATAGCTTGTCATTTCGCAATCATTGTAATTGCATTCTGATGCAATTTTCCTTACGAAAAACGCGACAAAAAGCGTAAAAAAATGACACGAAATGGAGCGACAACGCGAACTGTCAAATATCACCGTGAACATTGCAAAACAAACTCATGCAAATAAATGTTAATATTGAAAATTTAATCAAAATACATGTAATTATGATTAGAAAACAAAGAAGAAAAGTAAAAATTGAGAAATTACATAACCTTAATGAACTAATACTACACAAAGAGATTTTAACTGCAGTTTTAGTAGTTTTTTCATGAAATAAATTATGTCGATTATATTTTCGTCTAAATTCATACTTTTCAACAGAAATTATAACAAATTATGATTTCTGATTTGTGTATATTACTATTTAAATGAATAAGTCATAAAATTGTCCCGTTAAAAGATCTAATTTAAGTCAGAAAAATAAACACCACTACGGAAACAACATTTGAAGGCCCTTGAGTACAAAGACTCAAAAAAGTGGGTCAGCTCAACAGCCTCCAAACATCCGAGCGCGATAATAAAAAGGAAAGTTTCTCAACGTCAAAACAATTAGAAAAATAGTCTCGGACAAAGATAAAAATAAAAATTCTTTCCCTTTGGTTATCAAAACTAACCAATGTTAAGATTGAAATAATAGAAATTAAAAATCAAACTATGTTAATAATTAAGACTCAGCTGATGACGGAACAGAATAAATTTTTTTATAATAATTTAGCCTCAAGAATTGGACATTTCCTTTAAAGCACATGAATAAGATAGGACTTTCTGCAAAATCATTTTGATATTAAACATTTCTCCTTATGTTTAATCTAAAAAAGGGGAAGGTGTGACGGAATCATAAAAATCCGTCTAATTTTTAATAAACGAATTAACAAATAATCATGGTAAATTCCTACCAAACACAAAGAAAAAACTGTCCGTTTCAGAACATCTGCAAAACATTAATTCACATGTGAGCAAGAGTTACAAAATCCAAGCGGAAATGAAAACAATGAGATGCTTCGCTCACGTCACTTTTTTGGTACGATTCTAGCTACATATCGCAATAAATTGTCTTAAGTAATGAAACTTGAGATACAATATTACAGAGCCATGTTCTAATCGGAAACACATAATAATATTCAATTCAAAAATTGGGAATGATGTCAACCCATTCGCAGAAAACCCATTAATTCATGATGCTTAAGTGGGAGATTGTCATCGAGACGCACCGGAAAAAAGAAAACTGCAAATGGGAAAGCGTAACCTTCAAGGGATACACCCACTTTTTTCAATCAGAGCGTCTGTTGGTCCAGCTCTGGAAAAACTAATTTTTGTGGGACTGATCGCGGTCCGCTGGTCCCACCCTCACGGAGTGGAACCAGGGTGCAGAAAAATATAAATTAATGTAACTTCTAGCTCAGAGTTAGTTTTCATCCTGTTCTTGAGTCAACTTGGCTAAAAAGTTTGGCAAGACAACCCTTTGTTCCGTCAACAATCATCTTGGAAGTTATAGGAGCTTGGGAGCTATAAAAGTAATAAAACTTGATCAATAACTATCTTCATCATTTACCTACCAGTAAGTACCTTAAAAATACGAAATTAAATTATAAGTGTGAGACACTAAGAGAATCTACTAGTCAAAGTGAAAAGACCATTCCACTTTAGATCCTAGATTCTCAGTAGCAAAAGTAGAAACAAATATTTTCTATATATATACAGGGTGGTCGTTTTAAGTTGAGACAAGTGAATACCTCGCGAAATTTTCATCGGATCGAAAAACTGGAAAACACGTGTTCAATATTTTT